>ML874333.1:5177-15200 GCA_009831015.1 Picea engelmannii | reverse complement strand
GCAATTAAAATTGTTGTTTTGACTCGGACTGACTCTGAGTGGGCTAAGACATAGTAAAACTTGCCCGACTGAGCTGAAACTTGGTCTATGGGTGTAGGGGGTGCTATTCCATTTCTTTTGAGCACAAATACCCCTATCAAAAAGCCCAAAGATCCAGTTTTTACATTATAAGCTCCAAAAATAATTAATTAATTAAATTATTAAAAATTTAATTAATTTAAAAAAAACCTATCTAGACTCGACGAAATTCCGCGAAACTTTCTACACTATCTGGCATGGTCATTTACAATATTCCTAACAAGGTTACCAGTAAATGAGACCATCAGAGCGCCTTCCACCACTTTGGAGGAAGTCATGTGGAGGGAAAAACTCAAGGGAAGTCGGCCAGGAGCTTGTCTGGTCGACAACCTGAGGATAAAAAACCCTCGATGAAAGGAACTCCCCTGATGAAAACACCCAAGGTACCTGACCTAACTATGATCCATGCAGACTTATTACATTATAAACCCACGCAGGGGTGCGGAAATTCCGTTTACAAAATTTTGTGCTGGGTAATCAGATACCCAAGTAGAACCATAACTGTCTTCATCAAATATGCATCTGGTAATGCATCTTCATGGCACGTGAGTTGACCCCTGGCTGAATAGGCGGTCAACAGACTGCTCACATGAAAGATAGATCAATTAAAGCATGCATGGAATTTGCTCACATAAGACAGAGATCGACAGATAGTATGTTTTAACCAGTGCCTTAAATGGAGTCGTGGGCAGTGTAGATCAAGGATTTTATTAAGGTTAATTTTGTGATTAATCAATGAAAGTGTTTGGCCCCTTAAGAAGCTTGTTCTTTGCTTGGACTCGTTGAGAGTTTACCGAAACCCAATGGTCTCACCAGTAAACTCACCGAAAGTGTTGGATGTACAACACGACGAACCGTCTTACTTCGCAGGTCACTTTCAGGCCCTTTCCTCCCAAGGAACTTATAATCTTAAAGGATTTTCCTATTATACTAGCAAGGTTCAATTACTTTAATGAAATTAAAAGATGGATCATATACCTTGCTTTGAAAGATTGAGGCAGTTGTGCAAACACTTTGTAAAAGAAAATTGCAACACATAAAAGTAGATACCCTGTTTTTGGAAGATTAAGGAAAATCAACAAGATACTGCAATTTATTGTTGCTGCAAAATTGAAAGAAGAAGAATTGGATTGCATGAAGATCTAAACATTGATTTAACATGCATTAGGTTAGAGTGTTTGTAGTGTGTTTGATATTGATTGATTTGTGTATTTGATTGTTAGATTAGAGCATGCACAACTTTACGAAAAGAAAACAAACTAAGACACCCATCC
The DNA here is from genome assembly GCA_009831015.1 of Picea engelmannii. Classification (NCBI taxonomy): domain Eukaryota; kingdom Viridiplantae; phylum Streptophyta; class Pinopsida; order Pinales; family Pinaceae; genus Picea; species Picea engelmannii. The sequence goes on along the minus strand of ML874333.1, from coordinate 13,848 downwards.
CCCTGAGGGGAAGAAGAAAACTGAGCACAAAGGCCCTCTTTTATTACTTGTTACAACAGAGAATTGATATTCTCTTTGAGCTTTTAACTCTTCGGAAGAAGGAGGGATCCTTGTTATGGATCTATGAGAAAGATTACAAGAAGAAGTAAAAAAATTGTTTTTTTGGAGAACTTGCAACCCCCCAGGGTCCCTAGAAACTTGAAATTTGTCCAAAATGAGGGGAGCCTCCCCTTGGACCTATACTTTCTGCAATAAAACAACAAACATAAATGATTAGACGATGATAGGAAATAGTTCTAAGAAAATAAAATTTTATCAATTTTTTTAGAAATTTTCTAAGGCAAAAAGTGGATTTTTTGGGGGGGGCTTTTGAGGCTTTAAAAGGTCCTAACTTGGGCTCTTCTTAAAGAGTTATGTTTGTTGTTTTATGACATCAAACATACAATCTTTAAACAGCCTAATAAACAGTTTAAGTTAAGCTAACTTTAGATCTCAAATTTAGATGCAAAAGACCTAAACATTTGCTTTAAAACTTGTCTAGATTTATCTTTAAAATGAATGTTTTTAACCTAGATCTAGCAAGTTATGCATGCATGTATTAGATATTGAAAATTAAACCTTGAAACTACTCTAAACCAACATGCAACCAAAAGAAAGAAGTAAGGGAAAGAGCTTATCGAAATTTTGAGTTTTTTGTTTGAGCTTGGAAAATTCAAGCTATGGGGCTCTCCTTGATGTGAAGAAGAGGGTGAATGCCTTCTTTAGGAACTCTTTGGACAGCAAAAGAAGTAACCAAACTTCTTATCCTCTCCAACAAATTGGTGCTACCTGCAATATTAATCCCTGGAAACTCTTGTATTTGGTATTTCTCTACACAAACAAGCTTCAAAGCACATTAGTTTAACCGAAAACACACATGCATTAAAACAATTGAGTATAGATCAACAAATCAATTGAATAATAAGCAAATTATACAATTCATTCGATCTAGATAACAATATCCTTGTGATTAGCCAAATAACAAAGAAATTATGCATATAATTAATACAACATCACCTCATAAGTCTAGCAATTCATCCACACATTAGCTCTACACACCATGAGTAGCTCCAAAGACTTTTTATTCCAAAATGTGAAAAATGTTACAATAGACTTCTTCACCCAAGACTGAACTAACTCAATGAGGAGGGTCGACCTCTCTTATATAGAGATGGAGGTGGAGATACCTAGGCAAATGCATGCTTAGGGTTAGGGTTTTGGAAGATTTGGGGAAGCGTGAGTGGTGAGGGAGTTACATGGAATGGTGCATTTAGATTAGAGGGAGAAAGGTTAGGTAGAGAGTAGACTAAGTGGGAGCGTAGGTAGGATGGAGAGGAAGATACGAAGGGAAGAGGGAGTGACGTGAGCTAGGAGAGAAGTCACGCACGAATGAAGGGAAGGCTAGGTAGAGTGAAGGAGGAGTGAGTGGGAAGTGATGTGGAGGGAGGACGAGTGATTTAGGGGGAAGGGTGAGTGGAGGCGTGAGTTAAGTGAGTGGAGAGTTTAAATAATTGTGTGGGTCCCTTAGTGAATACACCCACCTTTTATGAATCCGTCATATGGGAAAAGGGGTTGAGTTTATTTATTTGGAACTCCCCCTAACTCAAAGTTATCTCCACAAGAGTCGACCCACCCTTAGCTAACTCACTTTAGCCTTGAGTTGACTTTAAAAAAAAAAAAAAAAAATCTAAAACATGTTTCCAGTTTTCCTAAAACTTAGGAAACTTAATTAATTACCCATTTTCCATATTTTCGAGTAAAATTGTTCTTTTTAGTGATAATAATCGCTTTTTAGCCTCGAAAGATGGGAAATAGGTGTTTACATCATGCTCTGGACTGGAAAACGATTGTAAATATGGCATTTGACAACATCTGATGCCATATTTTTACACTTATTGACTCTGAATTAATAAATTCCAATTTTGCGGGAATTTAATTAATTCACTAAAAACTTAAAAAAAACTTATCAGACTTAGCCACAATTTTCAAATAACTCAGACACTATGTTCTAGTATGAGCTTATATACATTCTGACACTAGACATTAGATTTCCATGCCGAGACTTGCTTCTCAACACATACTTCGGCTTTGAAGCAAATCTTTTTTTTCTTGAGTGAAAAAACTTAGAAATTATTTAATCGCTCACTAAGGCAAGCAGAAGCTCACTAAAGCAAGCAGAAAAAATAATTATCAAATAAGAAAAAAACACTCTGCAGTATGTGCCCACTCCTAGATCAAGGGTGGCCAATAGCCTTTTACAATATCTCATACTTAGAACATTTATTACAATAGTGGAAATGCGGAAAAAGTGGCCCTTTTAAGGCCTGCTGAATTACTGAACTCTGCATATGCGAGCATTGAATGCTCATTCTCTGGCGGCTCTTCAGGAAATCTAGCTTGTGCAAACTGGTGGATAACATAGGCTCCATATGGGGATGTGTGATTGATCCTTCTATAGAAAGAGAGAGCATGCGAGAATCCAGAATCTATCCCTACATCACAAACATCTCGCCAAAAACAACATCAGCAACACATGTATATGAAGACCAAGTGTAAATTGAATTTGCACAATTATTATATATGTAAATACAAAAATGAACATGAACTATTATTCGTAAAGTATAAACGAAGGAAATAAACATAAATGAAATTTAAATTGTGGAGGAAAGGGTTAGAAGTACATTACAGAGGATGCCCCATGGCATCAAATAACATTATTGAAGAAGACATTTGAAAAGTTGTCTTCTCACTGGTAGCTTTAACCTTTCCCATGTCTGATTGGCTGAAATAGAAACTGCATGCATCAACCATGTCATGGATGAAACAAGACCTCAGATGTCTGAATAATCTTTGTCTGGGATGACTCTTTGAAGATCCTTTTCCAAGTTTTATCAACTTGCCCCTTTTCTTGGGATCCAACCACCCAAGAAACATATGTTTGCTTTTATTCAACCAAACTTTGAAATTTGGTAAGCCTTGTAAGTCTTTAATGAAACTCTGCACTGAACTGTCATGGTGGAAGGCTAACCACTGCTCATAGTGATCTGGAGTTGTCAAACTGAAGCTATCTTCCAATTTCCCATTATCTGTCATTAATTTATCTGTTGTTTGAGAGATTGGAGCTGGAACTGGAATTATCAAGGAATCTGCTTCACTGATCATTTCAGGTTCATCATAGTTGTCGAAGATGTTCTCTATGGAGATGGATTCCTCGAGAGGAGGGTGGGGATTTGAATTATCTGGATACTCAATCATTTCAAACTCAAAATCCTGTGTTTCCTCATGAACAGTTTATGACTCATCTATAGGCTCTTTCGGAATTTCTAAATGAAACTCCTTTTCTTGTTCATTGTGAAGCTCTGGCTCTATAGGGTCTGAATATTTGATACAAGCTTCTGCCTCTGCAAGGCGAGCTTCCATGTCCTTTAACTGTATTTCATGAGAGAATCTCATGGCCTGAATGACATCTATAAATTTCTCATCAAAATCTGGTGAAGTATTTGAACTGACTGTCTTTATAACTGGAGGTTCCTTCTCCTTCCATTAATCCATGAAAGCATTAGTCAGCTCTTTGTAAGTTCTAACATGTTTATCCTTAAGTTTTGTAAACCAATCAAGCTCATCATCATCAAAAGACAAGATAAACAATTTCATTCCCACATCTTCATATAAGGCATTGCAACACCGTTTATTGAAGCAATGTGTAACTCTATGAACATGATGTCTATAGCATCAACCACATTATTACTTTGAAAATAAGGCAAATTTTCAATTTCTTTTTCTGGAATCAAATGTGGATAACCACTTATTGCAGAAAAATCAATAGGTTTATAAAGATCATCCATTTCTAAACTAGACTTTATTAAAAAAGAAAGATCTAACAGAGATGGACTGGGACCCAAAATTTATTAAGGATCCTACAAGAAAACAGCTTGGATAACTTCCTCCAAAAACACCTTTGGGTTTAAGGATGAAGCTAAGTAAACTGTGAGTTCCTCTTTGCAAAATACTTTGTCAAATTATTTTGAAGTGGAGTCGCCAGATGATCAAGTTTATTATAAACAAATCAGAAGCATCAAACAAAGAAAAAAACAAACAAAAAAAACAAAAGTCGTGTCTCGGGAATAGAAAGGTTTATCCCCGACAACGGCGCCAAAAATGTTGTCGTCCTAATACACACTTGGGTTACCGTGGAAGAAACCTTCAATCCACTTGGTGTGTCCTTGGGGGCAAGTCTCGAGTCAAGGTGCTGTCACTTGATCCTCAACTCCTCCGTCTAGGTCAACTCCTAGCGAAGCCAAGGGGGGGTAGTCCCTATAAAAATAAACTAAGGCTTTCTAAACTAAGAAGGAAATAAAACTTTATTCTAGGAGTTTTATTGCTTGAAAATAAAATCACATCAACTAACATTTATTATTCACCATCATAATAATCAAAAGTACTTGCTTTGTAGACATGCATATATAACCATCAGATAATCAAGTGAAATACCATTCCATAAGCATGCATATGTTTTATAAAAGGATACAAGATTTGCAAGACTTGAGAAATAAAGTTAGATGAAATACATAAATGTAAAGACTACTCACATGAAAGATAGATCAATTAAAGCATGCATGAAATTTGCTCACATAAGACAGAGATCAACAGACAATATGTTTTAACCAGTGCCTTAAATGGAGTCGTGGGCAGTGTAGATCGAGGATTTTATTAAGGTTAATTTTGTGATTAATCAATGAAAGTGTTTGGCCCCTTAAGAAGCTTGTTCTCTGCTTGGACTCGCTGCGAGTTACCGAAACCCAATGGTCTCACCAGTAAACTTACAGAAAGTGTTGGATGTACAACACGGCGAACCATCTTACTTCGCAAGTCACTTTCAGGCCCTTTCTTCCCAAGGAACTTACAATCTTAAAGGATTTTCCTATTATACTAGCAAGGTTCAATTACTTTAATGAAATCAAAAGATGGATCATATACCCTGCTTTGAAAGATTGATGCACTTGTGCAAACACTTTGTAAAAGAAAATTGCAACACATAAAATTAGATACCCTGCTTTTGAAAAATTAAGAAAAATCAACAAGATACTGCAATTTATTGTTGCTCCAAATTGAAAGAAGAATAATTGGATTGCATGAAGATCTAAACATTGATTTAACATGCATTAGGTTAGAGTGTTTGTAGTGTGTTTGATATTGATTGATTTGTGTATTTGATTGTTAAATTAGAGCATGCACAACTTTACGCAAAGAAAACAAACCACAACACCCATCCCCCTGAGGGGAAGAAGAAAACTAGGCACAAAGGCCCTCTTTTATTACTTCTTACAACAGAGAATTGATATTCTCTTTGAGCTTTTAACTCTTCGGAAGAAAGAGGGATCCTTGTTATGGATCTATGAGAAATATTACAAGAAGAAGTAAACAAATTGTTTTTTTGGAGAACTTGCAACCCCCCAGGGTCCCTGGAAACTTGAAATTTGTCCAAAATGAGCGGGGCCTCCCCTTGGACCTGTACTTGATGCAATAAAACAGCGAACATAAATGATTAGACGATGATAGGAAAGAGTTCTAAGAAAATAAAATTTTATCAAAATTTTTAGAAATTTTCTAAGGCAAAAAGTGGATTTTTTTGGGGGGGCCTTTTGAGGCTTTAAAAGGTCCTAACTTGGGCTCTTCTTAAAGAGTTATATTTGCTGTTTTAGGACAGCAAACATACAATCTTTAAACGGCCTAATAAACAGTTTAAGCTAAGCAAACTTTAGATCTCAAACTTAGATGCAAAAGACCTAAAAATTTGCTTTAAAACTTGCCTAGATTTACCTTTAAAATGAAAGCTTTTAACCTAGATCTAGCAAGTTATGCATGCATGTATTAGATATTGAAAATTAAACCTTGAAACTACTCTAAACCAACATGCAACCAAAAAAAAAAGGTAAGGGAAAGAGCTTATTGAAATTTTGATTTTTTTGCTTGAGCTTGGAAAGTTCAAGCTATGGGGCTCTCCTTGATGTGAAGAAGAGGGTGAATGCCTTCTTTAGGAACTCTTTGGACAGCAAAAGAAGTAACCAAACTTCTTATCGTCTCTAACAAATTAGTGCTACCTGCAATATTAATCCCTGCAAACTCTTGTATTTGGTGTTTCTCTACACAAACAAGCTTCAAAGCACATTAGTTTAATCGAAAACACATATGCATTAAAACAATTGAGTTAGATCAACAAATCAATTGAATAATAAGCAAATTATACAATTCATTCCATTTAGATAACAATATTCTTGTGATTAGCCAAATAACAAATAAATTATGCATATAATTAATACAACATCATCTCATAAGTCTAGCAATTCATCCACACATTAGCTCTACACACCATGAGTAGATCCAAAGACTTTTTATTCCAAAATGTGAAAAATGTTACAATAGACTTACTCACCCAAGACTGAATTAACTCAATGAGGAGGGTCGACCTCTCTTATATAGAGATGGAGGTGGAGATACCTAGGCAAATGCATGCTTAGGGTTATGGTTTTGGACGATTGGGGGAAGCGTGAGTGGTGAGGGAGTTACATGGAATGGCGCACTTAGATTAGAGGGAGAAAGGGTAGGTAGAGAGTAGTCTAAGTGGGAGCATAGGTAGGATGGAGAGGAAGATATGAAGGGAAGAGGGAGTGATGTGAGCTAGGAGAGAAGTCATGCACGAGTGAAGGGAAGGCTACGTAGAGTGAAGGAGGAGTGAGTGGGAAGTGACGTGGAGGGAGGACGAGTGATTTAGGGGGAAGAGTGAGTGGAGAGTTTAAATAATTGCGTGGGTCCCTTAGTGAATACGCCCACCTTTTATGAATCCGTCATATGGGAAAGGGGGTTGAGTTCATTCATTTGGAACTCCCCCTAACTCAAAGTTATCTCCACAAGAGTTGACCCACCCTTAGCTAACTCACTTTAGCCTTGAGTTGACTTTAAAAATAAAAATAAAATCTAAAACATGTTTCCAGTTTTCCTAAAACTTAGGAAACTTAATTAATTACCCCTTTTCCATATTTTCGAGTAAAATTGATCTTTTTAGCAATAATAATCGTTTTTTAGCCTCGAAAGATGGGAAATAGGGGTTTAAATAATGTGCTAGACTGGAAAACGATTGTAAATATGGCATCTGACAACATCTGATGCCATATTTTTACACTTATTGACTTAGAATTAATAAATTCCAATTTTGCGGGAATTTAATTAATTCACTAAAAACTTAAAAAAAACCTATCAGACTTAGCCGCAATTTCCAAATAACTCAGACACTATGTTCTAGTATGAACTTATATACATTCTGACACTAGACATTGGATTTCCATGCCGAGACCTGCTTGTCAACACATACTTCGGCTTTGGAGCAAGCCTTTTTTTCCTTGAGTGAAAAAACTTAGAAATTATTTAATCCCTCACTCAAGCAAGCAAAAGCTCACTAAAGCAAGCAGAAAAAATAATTAGCAAGTAAAAAAAACAACACTCCAGAGTATGTGCCCACTCCCAGATCAAGGGTGGCCAATAGCCTTTTACAATATCTCATACTTAGAACATTTATTACAATAGTGGAAATGCGGAAAAGTGGCCCTTTTAAGGCCTATTGAATCACTGAACTCTGCATATGTGAGCATTGAATGCTCATTCTCTGGAGGCTCTTCAGGAAATCCAGCTTGTGCAAACTGGTGGATAACAGGGATTGTTCTATGTTCCTTTTTCTTCGAGAGGGTACCCAGTCTCAGTCCGCGAGAGACAGTACGAGGGCACGTGGCCTCTCTCCCAGCAGTGTGCAGGTGGACGACGTTGTTGTCGTGACATGGGGGAGGGAAGACCATTGAGGCCTGTTGTCGTCCTTATAAACACTTGCAAACGTGATCTAAGTCCGGCTCACTTAGTGTGTCCTTGGAGGCACAATGCCTAGGTTCATAGCCCACGCTGTCACTTTGACCGGAACCTCTTCCATCTAGGCTTACTCCTAGGGAAGCCAATGGGGGTAGACCTTAGTTACTAGATGTGTTAAAGTTAAGTTCTGGGAGTTAGTTTTAATTGTTTACAAGGTTTGGGGGATTCTAATCCTAAGATGCTAAGGTAACAATGCAAGATGCAAGGGTTAGCATGTAAAGAAAGCCTTTTCCCTAGGTCAACTAAGACTAGTGCCTAAAGATTGGACAAGGGGTCAACTAAGTTAAAGGGTGTTTCGTTACAAGTAGATTACAAGTTACTTACAAGATTACAAAAGAATAAATTGAACCAAAGAATATTAGATACAAGTACTTACAAAAGAATGCTAGGATACAAATCATACAAAGCAAGCCAACCACGTTTAACTTCTTCTGTGTGCAGGATATCAAAAGACTAAAGCATCACCAAATTCATGAGATCATCATCAACACATTCCAAAGATTTAGAATTTAAGCACTGTTATCCACCAGGTTGCACAAGCTGGATTTCCTGAAGAGCCACCAAAGAATGAGCAGGCAATGCTCATACATGCAGAATTCAGTGATTCAGCAGGCCCTGAAAAGGCCCCTTTTTCCATATTTCCACTGTTGTAATAAGTGTTCTAAGTATGAGAGAATGTAAAAGGCTATTGGCCACCCTTGATCTGGGAGTGGGCACA
>WSFP011459324.1:0-19018 GCA_009831015.1 Picea engelmannii | reverse complement strand
TAGTGGGTATGTGACAATTGTACTTGTGATAGCTTTGCTTTAGCTTTCCAAGTTAGGTTGTGAATACTCTTCATCAAAAGAATTCAAAGGTGTGTGTGTTGAAGCAAAGGGCCATTGGAAGGGACCTTGCAACATCAAGGTATAGGTTGTATTATCCACTTTCATCAATATAATGCAGTGATACATTTCTTCCCTATAAAAGTGTCTCCATTTTTATTGTATAAATCCTTGATATTATGCATAGGTTTCATTAGAATATATATATCATTGTTCTCCCTCTTTGTTGGTTTGTGTTTCTTAACAAGTTCAACATCCCACAAATCCAAAGACGGAGTAAGGACGGCACTAGCGAGGATCAAATGACGTTTAAACGATATGTCATTTGTCCCTCATTGAACTAGTTTACATTACAATGAAATCTAAGGAGAAGCTTGTATTATGGTATGTTTTGTTCTAATTTCTTGTTGAAGTTAGGGAGATTAGTTTGTTTCAACACTTACCGATTTGTCCGATAACAAAATTGGCGACCATACTGGGGAACTTCCTCTTTTGGTCTTTGCTTCCTTTTTGCTTTTGGTTGACTTGTCATTCTCCGAGTCATTGGGTAATCCATGTTGAATCCCTGGTCTTGGAAGTTCATTGGGAAATCCTGTCCTCCATTCATTTTTCCTTTATTTTCAGTCATCGTCGCACCCTACTATGAAAACCAGTGCGATGACATCGCATTATGTATTTCTCACTGCTTGCGACAATCCTTGATCGCCGCACTATGTCCTTCTGCCGCCTACGATGATTCCTGAAGAAATTTTTGAGAGACAATCAATTTTTCCTCTTTGCCCAGATTTTTGATCATTTCTTGGGATGAATTTTTGGTCTCGTTGGATGATTATTCACAACTTGGTTTGTATTTTTTAAACTGAATTTGATCATTTCTCAAGTGCTGAGAATATTTTTCTTAAGATTTACAATTTTGTCTTTCACTTATTTCTGCAAGGGTATAATCTTTGGGTTTCATCCTTGAATGCTTGTTAGATAAGTTGTTAATGATTTTTTTTGAGTTTTGTATTGTTGTTGATTAGAAAACAATTTTTTATTTCATTAGACAAATGAGTTTTCTTACTTTTACATTTTTGGTTGCATTATGAGTTAAGTTTGTGGAATTGCATTGTGAGTGCATTCATTTTCTTGGACAACTTTTTCTTTTTGATTCAGATCTTTGTTTTTATTTGAAAAGAAAAAGAATTGAAATTTGTTTTTCTATTTGTAGTGTTTACATGAAACTTTTTTCATTAAAGTGTTTCTTTAAAAAGAGAAAATTTGATAGCTTTGATTGTTTGGCATCAAGATTGTTCAAAAGATTAAAGGAATTGTGTTTTGCAACTTGTTGTATTCTGGAAAAAAAAAACCTTCTCTCTTATGTAATTAGACTTCATCGAACAAAAAGATTTCATCTCATCTCTCTTTGCATATTGTTAAGTCAAGGTCAAGCACTTCATCAGTTTCATCTCTACTTCCTTTTTGAGTTAAACAAAAACCATTAAAATTCAACGTAATTTTAAAATCTATCTAGTAACTTTTATTTTCTATAACTCTTATACACCATCATTAGCTATGGATAGTGCTTTGGAATAGGTTGTGAGGAATACTCTCCAAAGCATCAAAACACACAATAGTATCTTAGGATAGGGAGAGTTAGATCCACTTGCTACATTTTATCCTAGGAAGCCCTTCTAACACAAGGGTCAATCACGAGGTCGCATTAGGGCCAGCAGAGTTACTCACCCTGATTTGTTGGTTTTAGTGTAGTGAATGCGCGTATTATTGGGGGTCACTTGAGAAGAAAATCCTGTACAGACCTTCTTGAGGAGATTTCGGGCTTAGATACCCTACACTTTCACGTATATCGGATTGTCGATTGCTTCCCCAGGAATCATTGTCGTAATTGGTAACATTAGTAGCGTATCTCTTTAGGGTCTTTACATGAGGTGACTGTGGAGGGGCATGTCTTCATGGTACTTGGAATCGACGTTGGCTAAACTCACTCGGGCTCCTTGGAGGGTATACCCACAATTATGTGTGGGAGCTTGCACCAGGGCATAAGTCTGTTAAGCAGGCCGCCGACGTAACTTTTCCACCGGCTTTATCCCAACCCCTTCTTTTCTTGATCTCGCAACATTAGATTTCATCACCAACTAGTGATTTCAAAATAAGAAGGTTTGTTTGCATGCTTGATATCTAGATTTTATTAGTGGAGTGTTGTTTGTTTTCTCTAGTTGGCCATATATCTTTTTTATTCTTTTTTGGATGTGGCCAACATCGGCCCTCGCCATTCACGTAGGATGCAGGGATTGCCTCCGGAAGAACCAAAAGAATACACCCCCTTGCTTTCTAATTCACCAAAGGGTCCTTCTCCTAAAGGATCGGTCAATAATAACGTATCCTTTGAGATAAGGAGTTCTACTCCATTGATTGAATCATCACTTCCTGTAAATTTGTTATTGAATGTTATACAAGACCCAATTTTGCTTCGAATTAACTCTTCGGGAGACGTGGTTGCTAAAGACTATATTAGAATACCTTCGAGACCTTTCATAGAGTCCGGTGTGGATGATTCACCATTTCACAGTGAATCATTTAGAACTCCAGTTCATACTTCTGTAATTTTTAATCCTAGTTCATTCCCCGTCCGTTTTTTTTGGAGAATTTCCTCAGGACACAATATTTTTGATAAACAAGGTATGAGTCCAAACCAACCTATGTCATCACACATACCCATTACTTCTACTACTCATACAGTGCCTCTGGATCATTTTACTGGCACGCCAAATAATGTTGCTATGGTTTTAGATCCATTGTTGGTTGGTACACATACAATTCTTCCTCTCCAAATCACTAGCTCTACCACAGTCCCACACGTTACACATGTGTCTGTCGGAAGTTCGATAACAACTCAAGCTCTTATTGGAACGCCACTTTTGCTTAGATCAAATCCATCGCTTCCACCTGGGTATAATGCTGCTAGCGGTTTTTTTCCTACTCCTCCCCAGGTTCTATTCGGAGGGCCTAGCATTCCTCCACCACCTGGAGGATCTAATCGTCTTGGCCCAAGTAGCTCCAATAAGCTTGGAGGAAAAATTCATTCTGTTACTTCTAGTTTTCAACTTCTTGTTGGAGGTCAACCTCAATTTGGGGGAAAACCCCAGGTTGGGGGTCATAACCCAGTTTATGGGCAGTATACACCTGGATTACAAACCCAACCTTGGAATTTTTCTTTTCAAGGCAATCAACAACTTCCAGAGGGGAAAAATCCTCAATTAAATTGTTTTGTACCCTCTAATCTCAGGCAGCCTTATCCAGTCACTGCAAATCCTACTTGGGGTCAAGCCTTTCAATCTAATGCTCCTTTCCAAGGTGGCATGCCAAATTAACCAACAAATATTGGCTACTTGACTCAAAATCCTCCACAACTGAATTTGATTGGACCCTCTAACTATTTACAAATTGCTTATGGTCCTACTGGTATACCTACGAGATTGCCTTCCCAAAATTACCAGTTTCCTCAAGTAAACATACAATTTCCATTTCTAGCTACTTTGGATTTACCAGATTTATCTAGGATTTTTAATGATCCCATCCTACATTCTCCTGATTGGTTAGTTATAAATGTCAAATTACCCTCATATATTCCTAAGTTTGACAGTCGATCAAGAGAAGACCCAAACAATCATGTCATGACATTTCATCTTTGGTGTTCATCCAACTCCTTAATGGATGACTCCATCTGATTACATCTTTTCCAACACACTCTTATGGGCTCGACTACCAAATGGTACATCAAATTTCCAAGAGGGTTATTCAATGATTTCAACACCTTAGATATGGATTTCTTGACACATTACTAATTACCGATACAATATGAGACATGAATCGAAATTTTAAGTTCATTTAAACAATCCTCTTCTACTCACATCTCATATCATATTCACGGGTGGAGGAGGAGGTGATGATTAATTAAAGTTCCCCTCCTGATCAATTATTGGCTGAGTGGTTTACCAAGTCACTCATCGGTCATATATCCCACAATGTTGCCATGGGAGGTGTTGTCACTGAAGAGTAGGCGATCAGTCGTGCTCAATACTTGGATCTCGTTTATTCTCAAACGAGCACGTTATATGACTTGATCCCTACTGCTCCTCGCCCATCTACAAATCCAACCCCAACACCTCCAGTAGCTTCTCATGTTGTTGATGGTGTCATTGACACTTTTCATGCTAAGACTCAGTAAAAACAAGTCAATCATTCCAATCCCAAACCTACAACTACTAATGTACAAAATGCTACTCCTCCTGCTCCCTCTCCTGGTAAAACCTCTGAGGTCAATACGGTCCAGTCTATGCCTACCGGTAAATCTCAAAATAAAAATAAAAGGAAGGGTAAAAATAAGGAGGATAAAACTAATAATAAACAACCAGATAAACCCAAAACTCAACCTGTTGATGATAAAGAAAAGTGAAAACCTCGTTATCCTTGTCTTATCTGTGGCGAGGACCATTATACGAAAGATTATTTGAAACGTGCAGAAGTTACTAAGTTCCTCCAAGGAACCAGGATTCCCCCTACACTTGTCGTTTTGTCACAACCTTTTCCTTCTAAAAAACAGACCTAATTGGTTATTCATGACCAACCCTCTCCCTCTACCACCTCTTATGTACTTATGTGTACTGGTGTCTCTAAGAAAAACGAAGTTGCAGTCGCTACTTGAACCAAGGATTATTCTCCTTCTAAAGAGAAAGTTGATGATCCACCTCCTTCATTGGCTCAACTTCCTTCATCGACCCTGCCTCCCAATGGCCCTCTTCATCTTGAATGACCTAGTCCTGATACAGTTATTCATCTGCCTCCCAAGGGCATTGTTCATAAGTTGTCATTTAACCCACATGCACGTGCCACTCAAAACTACAGTATTGTAGAAGATCTTACATAGGCACCTTCTACGATGTCGGCTCTCAAAGTCCTTCAAAGTTGTCCTACTCAACGGAAGACACTTTTAAAGGCTATTGGTGGAATCGATCGTATTCGTATGAATTTGATAATCTTTGACTTGGAATATCACATTCCAAGACTCCCTCATCAATTAGCTTTTCAAATACAAGTAATTGTGGAAAATAAGAATATTTGTAGAACAATTTTTGATGAAGGAGCTTCAACTTGCGTCATGTCTGTCACTTGTTGGAAAGCCATTGGCTCTCCAACCCTTACTGAGTCACACAACACGTTCAAAGCTTTTAACGGTACATGGTTTAAACCTTATGGTGTTCTTCATGCGTTATCTATTGCGTTAGAAGGAAAATTGGTTACTGTTGAGGTTGAAGTGTTTGATGCACCTCTCGATTACAACATTTTACTTGGTCGTAGTTGGATCGATGCTATGTGAGCAATTGTTTCTACCCTTTTTCGTGTGATACGTTTCCTTCACCAAGGTAAAGTTGTTACGATAGATCAACTCGCCTTTTTTAGTTCCAATTCATGCACTAGTAACGTTCCATTCATAGTAAAGACACCTCGTGGTTATGCGTATGTCGGTGTGGGTGTTTTAAAGGATTCATTGTTAATGGGTACTTTCCCCATTCCACCACCCAATGTTCCTCCTCCTTTTGTCGCTTCTATTAACACGATTTCGACCAATGTTGGAGAAATCTTCGAGTCCTATGACCCTTGAATAGTACCTAACTTGGAAGAATGTCTTCATTATAGCAACCAAATTCCTTTAAGTCCGGTGGAATTGGACTATCAAGCTATTCAATCAACATCTCTTTCTCCTCATTCTTTCTTTGATACGTCTCCTGATCCATTTCGCACGATATTTCCAACTGATGAAATGATCATGGAAGTTATGGCTGTGGAAGACACACCTTGGGATGATGGACATCATCGTTCCATCCTCTTCCTTGAACCCGAGACTATCGAGAGCTACCAACGGATTTTGAATCTATCCACTTGTATTAATTCCCCCCCAGTTTCTGAACCAACACGTGATGTTTTGTATGAAGGGAACTTGGGAAATATTTCACCCACCATCCCTCTAAATATTTCAATTAAGCCTGGAATTGTGGAAAATGTTCATATAGGTGTCTCATGTTCTCCCGATGACATCCAAACTTACAAGGCCATTTTCCAAGAATTATGTGACATTTTTTCATGGAGTTACGAAGAGGTGCTTGGAATTGATCCAGATATCATTGTACATTAAATTAAGACATACCCTGACGCTAAACTCGTTCGACAATGACTTCGCCTAGTTCATCCACGAAAAACTACTGCGATCAAACTTAAAGTTGAAAAACTTCTTAAAGTTGGTTTTGTCTACCCTGTAGCATTAACTGATTGGGTGTCCAATCTTGTTCCGGTCACGAAGAAACAAGGAACGATCCGTGTTTGTGTTGATTATAGGGATATTAACACGGCTTTTCCTAAAGATAATTATCCAACCCCTTTCTTCAATCAAATTGTTGATGATTGCATCGAAAGTGAAATCTTCTCTTTGATGGATGGATTTTCCGGCTATAATCAAATCAATATTTTACCGACGGATCAGCATAAGACCGCTTTTATTTTCCCTTGGGGTACCTTCACGTATTGTAAACTCCCTTTCGGTCTCAAGAATGCTAGTGCAACTTTTCAACGCGCTATGTCTTATGCCTTTCATGATATTAATCATATTGTACAACCTTACCTTATTGATTTACCATCGCATTCCATGAGTCATCAAGATCACCCGACACACTTACGAGCCATTTTGTTCTGATGTCAATATTATCACATACGATTGAATCCACATAAATGTGTTTTTTGTGTGGAGTCTAGAAGACTTATAGGATTTATTGTTTCCACGCATGGGATCAGGGTGGATCCATTGAAGGTTGAAGCCATTATCAATTTTCCTCCTCCTTCTACCTTACGCCAACTCCAAAGTTTGCAAGGGAAGACAAACTTTCTACGACGATTTATTCTCAATTATGTCGAACTAATGAAAACTTTCACTCGACTTCTCAAGAAAGGTCATGATTTTGTATGGAACAACACTACCAACAAATTCTTTGAAGCTTTGAAACTTGCATTAACCCACACACCACTCTTATTCCCCCCTGATTATAGTCGAGATTATTTCTTATATTTGGCTGCTTCAGATCATACCATAGCCATGGTTCTAGTCCAAGAGGATGATTCGCACGATGAACATGTCATTTACTATTTAAGTCAGAATCTTATGACCACCGAAATCAAATACATGCATGAGGAGAAATTGGCCTTGGCAGTTGTTCAAGTTATCCAACGTTTTCGTCACTCTATCTTATTGCGCAAAACCATGATTATTTTTGATTGCAACCCCAAGCAACATATTCTTACACGAAAATTGCTAGGGGGAAAATACTCCAAATGGATAGTGATTCTCCAGGAGTTTGATTTGGAGTTTGAGAGAGCCATATCAAAAAAATATTTGGTCTTTACTGAGTTGATAAAAAAAAATGTGGCAGCAGACTCTTTTCCTGATGAATCTCTCTTTTTGATCAATTCAGATGATATATGGTATGGAGACATTATCATTTATCTCCAAACCCAAACTTTCCAGCTCGATGTATCTTGTGTAGATCGTGGCCGTATTAGGTATCAAACCCATCAATATATTATTCTTTGTGATACCCTTTACCGTCGTGGTATCGAATCCATGTTTCAACGATGTCTGACATATGATGAAGCTGAGAAAGCACTAAATAACTGTCATTCTGGGGCATGTGGCAGTCATATGTCAGGGTATGTCACTTCCCAAAAGATCCTACGAGATGATTACTTTTGTCCTTCGCTTTTCAAAGATTTCATTCTTAAAAAATGTCATGCTTGTCAAACGTATAATAATAAGATTCGATCTCATCCTTCTCCTCTTTATCCTATAGTTTTTGTTGGTCCATTTTCTAAATGGGACATTGACTTCATGACATGTAATCCTCACTCGGCCGGGGGGCATGGATACATCATTATAACTGTGGATTATTTCACTAAATGGACCGAGGTGATGCCTACATTTGATAACAACGAGAAAACTACAACACTGTTCATATTCAATCATATCATCACTAGGTTTGGTGTCCCTCAATCCATCATCACTGACCCTGTCACCAATTTTCACAATTTTATGATGTCTGAGCTTACCAATAAATTGGGTTTACGACATGAAAGTCAAACCCTTATTATCCACAAGCCAATGGCTAAGTTGAAGAAATCAACAAAGTTTTAACCACTATGCTTTGACGAATGGTAGGGATTCATAAGTCTAGCTAGAACACAATGTTTTTTTCATCATTATGGGCCTATCAAACGTCAGTTAAATCTACTATGGGGTTCACGCCTTTCCAGTTAGTGTATGGTATCAAAGTCATTTTTTCGATTGAATGTGAAATCCCGTCTCTAAAACTAGATGTCGAACTATTCCCCAACACCACAGTTGAAGAAGAACGTCTCTTGTCTTTAATGCAGTTAGAAGAGACTCGTCATGATGCTACGTTAATAATAGAAACCTAGAATAAACACGTCAAGGCTCAATATGACAAACATGTTAAACCTTGTGTTTTTTCTGAAGGTTATTTGGTTCTTCTGTATGACCAAGATCGTGATTTATTGGGGGCAGGTAAATTTGAGCCCATGTGGCATGGAACTTACATCGTTAAACGAGTGTTGGAGAAAAGGGCTTACAAGATGATTGATTATGATGGAATTCCTTAGGGAAAACCCATAAATGGGCTTCACCTAAAGAAGTACTACGCTTAAAAAGTTTTTGCATGAGTGCTTTGTACTTTAATGTATCATATTCTAGTGTGCTTTTTGTCGTTTCTTTTTCTGCCCTCAACCTGCTTACCTTGCCTTGTGCTTGGTTTCCAGATGTCGACATTCTCACTACCCTATATTGGATTTGTTGATGGTGCTAGTCGTAGTACTCAAAATCTAGCATCTGCTGCATGGGAAATCTATGCACCTTCAGACGAGTTGATTAGTCTACATGGTATTTTCCTTGGTCGTGCAACTAATAACATTGCAGAATACAATGCGGTTATTGAGTTATTAACTAATGCCATTTCATTTGACATCCGTCATCTAATTGTACATCTTGATTCTCAACTCGTGGTGTTGCAGTTAAACAACGTTTATTCCATCTGAAGTCCTACACTATTACGGGTATACTTGAGAATTCATCTCTTGGAAAGAAGTTTTGATTACATTGAATATCAACATATTTCTAGATATCTAAACACATTAACAGATGCATTAACCAATTATGTTTTAGATATACATTTGTGCCATTTATAAATCCAAACACACACACACACATAAGGACAAGCAAGTCGGTAGAAGTTTTTGTATTATAACGTCAAAAGTTACAAAAAGTGTGTCATGAGACCAAAATGTTGAAGCACATAGCTTCAAATACATATGCATCATGGATCCTGATCATGATAACAAAACATTGTCCGTGCTACACGACGAAGTAGTCGACCAATGGATGCTGAAACACGAACTATGGCATTGGTAGCATCGAGGCAACTCATCCACAGTGATATCGGGGATATCCATAGTCAAGCCCTCCAGGTTGTGTTCGATCTCTTCGAGATCCTCAGCTGCTAAACCTTGACCTGCCACTGTGTCTATCTCTCCACGCCTCTGGATTGGAGATGATCCTGGAGGCTTGAAAGGCGCCACATCTGCATTATTAAGAGCTCTTGATTAATCTCGGATACATACCATTAAATTTCATAATTAAAAATACCAAAAACAACATATAATGAAAAATCTTTTTTACCTATGTCTCCCCATTGTGAACCCTCGGGTAGTGCCAAGTCGGGATCACCACGGAAATCCGCCCCAACATATGCATAATCCTCAATCATGACGATTTGATCTCTCAACCATTGGAAGAAGACATGACCATATGTAACGGTCGGCACACCACCATGGCGTGCCATCAAGTCTACCCACCTCTTCATCTGAGGATCTTTTGGAGTGGGTACACCCCAATACACATGTTGTAGACGCAAAACTAGGACCCTCTCTAGGAAAAAGTATACCAAAATCTATCCATATCTAAATTGTTTCAATCGACCAGTCCTGCACTTTGTTAATTGTTTATTCATATTTTTGAGGAGGCCCTTACACCAGTTGAAGAATCAGGTCTCCATGCACTCGATAGCATACTGGAAATATCTCTACAAAGCCATGTGTGGAGTTGCACTCCCTGCCATATGAGTAATAGTATAGAGAATGGTCCTCAATGATAAATCATCAACATCCTTTATGACAACTTTGCCACTATGTTTCTTTGTACCAGCTGCGCAGTGATGTGCTACATAATAATCCATTGGTTCAACTCCTCCTCTGCTTCCCTATAGTGACACCCGAGACCCACAACAAGATAATCCAATCAAAAAATAAATGTCCTCAATATCTAGAGTGATTGTATGAACCCCGACATGAAAGGTTTGTTTGTTTACGTCCCACATTCGGACTAAGTGCTCCAATAGAACCAATTAGGCCCTCATGCCCTACACTTTGAAAAAATTAAGCAATCCACACTCCCAGAGTGCCATGACGGTGTTGGGATAATTCTCGGCAATGTAATCTTCCTCTTCATGCTCTCTTTCCTGCCATTTGAGAATGATGAACTATGGAAAATCTGCCAAACAACAATAAAATATGAATTAGTTCATCAACAATCCAAAATTGGGATCTTCCCTAGTTCTTTCTCTCTTTTTATTTTTTGAGTTGTGGTCATCGCAGGGGTCAAGGTCACCATAGTGGGGCTTCGTCACACCCTAGCAATGAACCCCTTGCGACGATCCAAGATTGTTGTAGTTTTCGATATGGAGAGCCTGCAATGACTTGGAGGTGCTCTATCCCTTGGAAATTTGCTCATAAACTCAAAATTTAACAATTAAAACTGAAAAATTTTGCTATAGAAAGAGAGAGGGGAGGAAGAGCACCTACCTCATGGAAATCCATCGAGAAATTGTCCGCGGAGCGCTCCAGAATCGTCACTGGAAGATAGGAGGAAAATGAGGGTTTTTGACACTAGTTTGGTGAAAATACAAATGAAATGGTAAAATGAACTTGTTTTGACCTATTTAACTTATTTTTACCATTTTAACTTAAAATTAAATTATTTTTTAATATTTTTCACCTATGTTAAAAACCTAATGAACTTTTCAAAGTGTTAATATTGCAGGATAGAGGTCTGGCGACTGGACTTTTGATATGGATCACCCCCTTTTTTGGTTGTTTTTGTGTATTTTTGCAAACTCATATGATGTATATATGCTTTTAGGATTTTTCAGTAAAAAAATGTTGAACATGGTCTTTATTATTTCTCACGCTCGTAAAACGATGAGAATGTAATTTGGTAAACTTTTATCACTTTTTCGGACTGGTAATGGCAATACGAAAAAGAAACCTCCCATGGAGTCCCCTTTAAGCTCTTTTCAAACTCCCTAAACATGAAAAGATAACCGAGCAACCTTGTTCTTTTCACGCTCGTAAAAATATTTGAAGAAAACGTCTGATGAGTGGTATATTATCTTTTTTTCGGTCTCGTTAGATTAATTTACGAAAAATGACATTTTAGAGTTTTCTTTAAGTGTTTTTCAAACTCTTTAAACATGAAAACCCCCTGATTTTCTTTCTTTGGACTTGTAAAACAAGCATCGAAATACCCATACGGGACCGAACCACTCCTTCCTAAGGTTCGTTAAACATACTCCGAGGGACTCATTCGAAGGATGAGCTTACATATCAAGCACATGTTATCCTCCTCAAGCTTGCATACAAATAAAGAGGTAATCGCCAGAAATGGTGGTGGAAAATTGAGAAAAGTATAATTGTATCTGTGTTAGTGGTAATAAGTCACTTTTGAACATGACACCCTTCTTCATTACTATATCTGGGTTGGGAAATCCATTTGTCTCTCGTTTGATCATCCACAAGTCTGTATGTTGGGTCCTCCTTGATTCAATGTTGCCAAGACAATTGTCGTGTCGTTCATATGTTCAAGAGAAGTTTAAATAAACAAGCCTTCTATCGAATTAACCATCTGCAGTCCTCAAACTCTTACCATGTTGGTCTTCCCTGAGTCAGTTCTGACTCACTTCATACTCTGATCTAATTCAAGTCTGTTACATGTTTCATTTCATTGATGGGGGATACATTAAGGCCCTCCCGTGACAGGTCTTTTCCTGTCGACTTCAACTCATTATCCGAGAATTAGACCTAGAAATATTTTAGTACCTTGGAACCTGCATGCCTCAATGACAAGTTTCCTCGTTTTCAACAGTGGGTTCACATCATTGGCCCCTGACTGGAAAATTTCATTGAGTGTTCAACTTCAGATTATTAATTCACATTCGTTGGATTATACTAGAGTACCTTGGGGATCATTGACATCAATGGTGATTTCCCTCACACTTTTTAACGATATCCATTAATGACCGGTAATCAAGTAGTCTCTACCATGTTCGACTTCGACACCTGTAATCACATGGATAGATTCATACTTCGAGACAATGGAAATGAAGAACATGGATACTGTCACATAGATCCAGGTTGCGATGGAGTAATCATAAGTCTATACTGACACATAGATCCACTGTGTATTTCTCATGGCTATGTCCAAATTTGAGTCATTATAGAATAGATCCACAATGTATTTCTCATGGCTATGTTGAATCATGATGACATGGATCCACAGTGTATGATTGGTGGACATGACTCACTTGAAACTTATGTTTAGAGTCACTTGTAGTCTGAGTATGGGAATGCCTACCTCAGTAAATGGTATATTATTATGCAGATTCTTGATTGTTTGCAGGTTTTCGAATGATGTGCTCCTTGTTCTTGACACACACATTCTACAAAGTATTCTAGTTGTCACATGTTCCAACTTCATAATTTGGGGGGCATTCTATTACACTTTATTTTGGTCACCCCTATGATCACTGATGATATGTGTATTGCTTACTCCTCTGTTCCCTGAAGCCACTGAAGAAATAAGACTTTCTCCCTGGGAAATATAATCATCTCTCCTTTCTTAAAAACCCTACTAAATAAGATCATCGCACCTTTCCAAATGATAAGGGTGCGACGATCCCTGATCGTCGCATGCTGCACCACAGTGGACCACGACGTCATTGCAATCTACTTGTGTTTAGGGTGCGACGATGCTCAAGAAAAGAAAAAATGTGAAATTCTCGAAGGTTCTAGAATGGAAGCTTTAGAAGGATGAGATGGCCTCCGATCGGTTTGGATCTCACTCGCTTCTCTGATTTAGTGGGATTATCCCAATCTCTTCATCTATCCCTCTTCACTCTATATAAAGAGGGATCTCTCATGGGAAAAGTTAGGTTGGATTATGCATGAAGAATTCTGCTGAAAATTGTACTTGTGATAGCTTTGCTTTGGATTTCCAAGTTAGGTTGTGAATACTCTTCATCAAAAGCATTGGAACAAAGATGTGTGTGTTGAAAAAAGTGGCCATTGGAAGGGACCTTGCAACATCAAGGCATAGGCTATATTATCCACTTTCATCAATATAATGCAGTGATACATTTCTTCCCTATAAAAGTGTCTCCATTTTTATTGTATAACACCTAGATCTTATGCATAGGTTTCATTAGAATATATATATCATTGTTCTCCATATTTGTTGGTTTGTGTTTCTTAACAAGTTCAACATCCCACAAATCCAAATACGGAGCAAAGATGACAATAACGAGGATCAAACGACATTTAAATGGTATGTCATTTGTCCCTCATTGAACTACTTTACATTACAATGAAATCTAAGGAAAAACTTGTATTCTGCTATGTTTTGTTCTAATTTCTTGTTGAAGTTAGGGAGATTAGTTTGTGTCAGCACTTACCAATTTCTCCTATGCCACACCATCTTGGATGCCATAGGTCAAGTGAAGGCTTAGCAAGATACATACCAACTAGTAACAATAGCCACTCTTTTGGATACCTCAACCAAGTTCACATGACATGCCCACCCTAGCCTCAACTGCACTGTAACAATGCTAATGTCAGTGCCATTGCACCATTGTCAGAGCCTTAGAAAAAAAGAAATATCCTACTCAAGGGATTAAAGTCAAACCATATATGATTTAAACAATGAGAAATTTGATATTTCAAATTTCATAAATTTGAAAATAAATTTATTTTTCAAAGTAAATCAAATTAATATAGTGTTTTGACAAAAAAATGGAGAAAGGTTGCAAACTTGGGTGAAGTAATATGCAATGAAAAGACTTTGACTCCGATGTGAAAACTATAGCCCTTGAAAAATGTAAGGACTAATAAGAGATAGTTGCAAAGTAGTAAGTCTTTGTATTTAAGTAACACTATCTATATATAGATTTTTCATATGTGCATCAATTGTTGGGTCACTTGGGGATTTAAAAAACCTAGTAAAAACACAATAAGATAGATATTCATATAGAAAATTTCAGGTTTTTTTAAGGTCGACTCCTTATAAATGCAATTTTCAATACACCAAAGAATCCTAGAATGACTTATGCATGAGTAGACTAAAGGAAAAGTGTAACTGAAATGAAATATCAACATTGATTTCGAGGTATATACGTTTTCCTTGAAGTAGGCACTTGAATGAGAAGGAATGAACAACGAGCCACTTGGGTGTTATACTTGTGCATATATTTATATAAGAGTATGCCCACCCATACAGATGTTGAAGTTATTTCATCATTTCGTAAAAGCTGAAAACTTGAAGCAGGCGTCCATTGTTTCCAATTTTCCTGGCAGACTTGGAGAGTGAAAAGGTTGGGGATGCCAAATTATGCATTGAATATTTCATAACGATGAGGCTTAAATAAGTGCACAAGATCACTTTTCGTGCTTTTCTCCCCATCCAGTCGAGGGCTTAGAGTTCTAAATAAGGTGCTTTTCCGCTTTAGAAACCAAAGTTCCTGCAGGGATCGATCCCTGGTTAGTTCGTTATTACATACATAATATGAATGAATCGAGACATTTCTCATTGAATCGATGCTTAACCAGAGTGAACTTGGATACAGTTTCTTAATCTAGAATCCATGGATCCTCTCTATCTAGAATCTCATCAATGGGAGGCGTAGGTTTGGCCCTGCAGTCTCCATTCAGGTTTTGGGCATTTATAAATCGTTGACCTATGATTCTCTATATGTTCCTTGCTCCTATATATATTAGTTAGAGGTTGAAAGTGGTTTCATTGAAGTAAGGTGATTTTTATTCATTATGAGTGTTGTTACCATTTCCACAATGTTTGTTTCATAACCCATATTATTTCGATTTCAAAGAAGGAACCATGTGTTTTAATTGAGAAACGAGCCTAATATGTCATATTGGTATTTGTGCACTCACTTCACTATAGATACTAGGGACCCAACTAATGCATGAAACAATTCTAAAGAAAAGAAGGGGAGTATGGTCATGAGACTAAATTGATTGGGGGTTCAAAGTCACCACTATTTTAGGATTCTAAGATTGGTGCCTCAGTACCAGTTTCATGTCCACTACATCAAAATTTGTATTAAGCATTGAGAGGGAAGGACACTAGGTTAATAGGGATCTTAAGATCTTACACACGTAGCTCCAATTTCTTGCAAGACAAGACTTGACTCGATCTCCAATACTATATATATATATATATATATATATATATATATATATATATATATATATATATATATATATATATATATATATATATATATATATGCAATAAAATCAATCGACATTGGATCTACTACTGTAAAGAGAAATCAATAATAATGTAGAAATAGAGAGACCCTACTGACCTAAGTGGGGATTATACCTCCTTTGGCCTAGCTGTAATGGAACCTCCCTTGAGGTTGTAAGGTTTAAACGTATAAGGTATGAGTAGAATTAAGCCAATGAAGACACCATAGGATGAATCAATCAAACTTCCAAGGTTTGGGTCAAGCTAGCCACAAGGGATTCCTAGAGAGGTGCTAGAGATGACAGGTGTAAACAGTCCAAGGGTGTTGTAGAGGTGAAAGGAGCTTGATCGCTGACCTGAGTGTGTACCTTGCCATAAGAGGACAAGCAATAAATTACTGCAAATTAGGGTTTTAAAAATAGAAGACTCAAATAGTTTAATATATTGGAAGAAAGAGAAATTGAATGCATAAATAGGAAAGGGGGTGACCTCAAAGCATAGTTGTACATTAGGTTAGTCATTGGAGGGTCCAAGTCATATTTAATTGTCACAATGTGCATGTTTACTAAGTGCCTCAAGTTTGGTGAGACTGTACATGGGTTTTTAGCCCCAAATGACTCTTTATTATGCATGTTTAAGATTAATAGATAGGATTAATGAGGCTTGACTCAAATTGACTCCATAAATAGAAAGTTAAAATGAGTTTTAGTGGGAATGATTCCAATTTAAGGCATCCTAAGTGACCCTAGACCCAACTATGGGGTTTGCACCCCAAAATGGATCCATGAAGTTAGGAGATGCCCCTTGAGGCGCGCTTTACTTTTTTTGGGGGGATGCATTTATTGCTTGCTCATTAAAAGTAGAGGGCAAGGGATTTATCACTCATCCAACCATAGGGAGGATGAGGATGTGCACACAAGCTCGACTGTATGGGTAGGAGAGAGGAAAAAGTGAATCAAACTAGAGAACAAAGGCTAGATACCAAAGAGGAACGTGGATATAAGGAACCCACTTAAGCACTAAACATCCCAATGAGATCCCATGTCTAGACTAATGTGAGAGAGGATCCAATAAGGTGATCCATCCACAATATATAAGTAGTTTAAAGGTATCGTAACATCGTTGGGTGGGCCACACATGAATAAAACATAGGGGTGGACCTCACAAGACACCTCTTGGCAGGTAGGGGTATGTGAGTGCCCAAGTGCTACATTTTCCCTTTTTCAGAAGCCATTATCCATGAGATGCGAATAGTAGTGAGTTGCAAGGAAGGAGTGAAGCAAGTAAGTTAAAAGGAGTAATCCAAGGGTTTTTTAGTGTAATCCAATGCATTGATGTCGTGAGGCAATCTTACAACAAACTAGCCTATAAATGCCTCAATACATGTGGAGGCCCACGTGCCTTGAACATTGATGGAAGGTGGTGTTAGTTTTTCATAGATTTTGGTTAAACATGAAGTTCATTCCATTTTAACAATCAGCCACAACCATAAATGCTGCAACAACCAAGATCACATGAAGAAGCACCATGCACAAGAACACAAGATATATCCTGGGAAACCCTTCTCAAACAATGGAGAAAAACCCAGCCAAATCCTTTGCTATTTTCTTCAAGAGAAATATCTTTCACCACCAAGAATATCCTAGCACACAAGAGGGTGCACAAAACCCTAGAAACCCTAGTGCCCAAAAGAGGTGCACAACTTTGACCAAGAAGTGTACTTGCTGAAATTTCCAAAACTTACAAGTGAGTGTGTGTCTACAAATGAAAGATTTCCTCCTACTTATATTAGGCTTGTCCTATCAATTGAAGTGTCTATTGGCACAATAGGGCCAACCTCACTTAGACATATTAATTGTTTATTATTATAATAATTACTATTACTATTACTATTAATTATCTTTTACAGTTTATCATTAGACAGAACAAGATAGGGCCGACCTGTACCCTCTACACAATAACTGGGGTTACAGGTAGGTCTGATTCTTGAACAATATATATCAAAGGATCTGACACACCCAATAGTGCTCATCCACTAGGGGCCACTTCCATAGGGATGCCATAGACATGAGTCACTGCATTACACACATGACCTAGGTTCTCACACGTGAACTTATGCTCATCCATAGTCACGTCTACTCTACAGATCTTCTTTCCCACTGCCACGGATAGGAGGATCATCTATAAACTTCACATCAACTCTATTGTTGTTCAAAGAAGGCCATCACATCATCTTTGTTCTTATTCTCATGATGATGTGCCCAACGCTTTTCGGGATTTCCCTAACTCAACATATCACTTATTACATCGGATAATCATCTAGAGTTATTATCTCTCACGTCATGGAGGAGGCCATATACATTCCTAGCCCATGTCCCTGGCTGGAACCACAAACCCTTTATTAGGGGCTTTCTCTCAGGTTTGTAAGATGAGAGTAAGACTTCACATGTTTGCTATATTCTACATCTCACAGGTTTGTAAGCTAGAGGATGTATCCTATAGCTGCATTCATTAACAGGTGGAGCCACAAAGGTGCCCTGTGGATTAGTATGATGTCAGGGAAGCAATAGACAAAAGATAAAGAAATATAATCAAGCAAGTGATTCACGTCAAAAAAGAATGTCGTGATAGGGGAACAATCAAACTTTCAGTACTATGTAAGGATCATAGAAATTAAATTGTTAATATAAGTGAAGAGATTAAATATAACTATCATATACGCGATTTAATATCCAAGCTATGGAACTTATAAATACGAAAGTTCTAATTATCATGTAGGTGAAATAATAACTTAGAACTTGTAATGAAGCATGAATGAATGTGATAGTGGATAAATAAAGTTAATGGTGGGACACCTATACTTACCCATAGATGAGCTTCGATGGCGTATGCACCTACTGAAATGAACTAGATGGTACCCACATTGAAAAGGTTAGCGACTTATCCCAAGAAATCTAGGATAGCTACACAAACTCTTAGGGAAACGACAAAGGATAAACAAAAATAGAAAGGTAGGCGGTAGCGATGCTAAGGAAATTCTAACAAAGGTAGGAGAAGGAAAGCGATGAAATTGGAATGGTGTTGACTAAGGTACAAGGTAACATATGTCGGTTAAGAGCCAATGTGATAAAGAGAGGTGACATACACTAATTTGGGGTCATCTTGAGCATGAAGTCAACATATGGTAACCCAGATTTAGTGTGAGTATAAGAGGCAACATACACCAATGAGGACTTGGTGTGAGCACAAGAG
>ML874332.1:0-19019 GCA_009831015.1 Picea engelmannii | reverse complement strand
GAGAAGTATGATCAAGAGCTCATGTAAATGATTCATACACCAATGCTAATTTTGGTATAAACTTCAACTTCAAGAAAAAAGCTCAAAGTAAACTCACAAATTCCAAATAACATTCATTAATGTTGCATCAAGTGTTGTCTTTGGATATTATGACTCAAAAAATATGTTTAAACCATTCATCAAAAGTTGCAAATTCAATGTGACAATGGGAAAGGACTCATCCATGTGATTGTTCCTAGAATGCATTGAAACTTACTTTATTTACCAGCAACCATGCCAATGAGTTAAAGTGTTATTCTAGATTTTGCAAATTAGGTTACGATCCACCAACATTTAAATATGGCATGAGATGTTACGAAGTTGTAGATTTTTTCGTTTAGAGAGATAAGCAGTGTGGTTAAGTTATTGTTGTTATATTCAAGATAAAAACACTCGCACTATTACTGTTCTATCCACAATAATTATGCTACAGATTTATTCAAGTACAATGATGTATAAATTAGGTATCAAAGCAGTAAACAATGCTGATGTATGAGAAATATTCATGCATGTCTAAATCAATCCATAAACGATTAAAACAATGTGAGCATAACTCAAAATTCAATGGTAAATGATCCAGATTTGATCATTATATTATTTATCATCTATCTTGATGCTTTCAGAGTGGAAAAAATTGGGGGAATCAACTTTTAGGTCATTTTAACGACAGTTCCCAGTTTGTAAAACTAGGTTTTGAAACCTTCTGGAGACATCAAATGACATTTTTTGGGGTCAAAACTTTCCCAACAATAACTAGGACTCTATTATGCTATCCTACCATCGAGACCTTTCTAATGGTGCACAAATCGCATCAATCAGAGCTCGTATGCAAAATTTATGCCTCCCACAAGTTGACCTATTGTGTTGACCACCATGGTATGAGAGGATGCCACGTCAACCCCGATTAATCACACACATGGGGCTATCCACGTATGGACTTTCAAGAAGATTCTAGAAGGTCCAAAACCTCTTCACAATTGAGGGTTGAGGAATTCAAAACCCTACCCCTAGATGTCTATTGGGCTATGTTAAATACTGGGCCATTAGAAGGAGAGGGGGTTCCATTTTTTTGCATTATATCGTGTTCCATAGCTGACCATAATAGTTGAGAGTGGTATTTTGTGAGCATAAAATAGGATGAGAGATTATGTAGCAACCATATAGGCCATAGTGTCAAAGGAAACTCCATAGTGAGTGCCTCTTTTTTTGTACTTGCATTTGAAGAAAAGAGAACAGCGCAACCTCACATTCTAGTTGGGTTTTCTCATGTATTGAGTTTCCTAGGTTATATCTTATGTTTACTTGTGGATGGTCTGTGTGTATTCATTTATGTTCTCTATTTTTCTCATTTGAACTATTTCATACATTTTAAGTAGAAAACCAATAATTAAAGAGTCAAAGATCTAAAGGAAATTAACCTTCATAGTAAAGATTTCAATATTTTTATTAGATTTGTTGTGATGAACTGTCTAGTGGAATATCCACAACAATTTACAGATCATATTGGTACCTGAGAAAGGTTTTCTTGGGGCATTTGTGGAGAGTTGTAGGGATCCAGGAATCTATTTAAGAAGAAATTCGCAGAACCCTAGCCATGGCCAACGAGTCTGCTCATAACAGCCCTCGAGATCCAATATAAGAGAGATTTTTGAGGTCGGAAGAGAAAGTCACTGGCATATCTTGCAATATGTCCCTCCTCATGGCGACTCTAACAAGCAAGCTCAGACCGTTATGAGAAATTGGAGGCTTGAACTCAAAGATTGGATCAGACGAGAAATCGGGAGATAACGAAGAACCAGAAAAGGAGTTGTGAAAAGAACCCAAGAAAGAGCAACCTAGTTCCAGTGCCATAAACCCTTCATAGTCCTTATTCAAGATGGAAGTGAAAGTTGACATAAAACCATACCAAGGTGAGATCGACGCATTAAAATTGAATCATTGGTTGCAACAACTAGAAGTTTATTTCAACATTCACCATATAGATGAAGAACAAAAGATATCATTTGCCAGACTGAAGTTAGAGAGAAATGCTTTAACCCAGTGGGAAAGTTATACAGAAACACTTAGGCTAGAGGGTGATCCGCCAATAACTAGGTGGGAGGAATTCAAAACCCTCATCAAGTCCCAATTCTACCCTATCAGGCATGTAGAGGACCAATGGATCCATTGGCACTACTTTAGGCATAAGCAATGGTAGAGTGTATAGGAGTACACCACCAAGTTCAGAAAGATGGTCATCATGTTGGGTATCTCTCCCAATAACCCATATGTACTTCTCAATTATTTGGGAGGTTTCCATAACCACCTACGAAATCAAGTGATGCTTTTCAAGCCAAGGACAATGGATAAGGCATGTGTACAAGAACAATATCTAGAAAACATAGGCCACAAGAAAGGGTAGCCAAGTGGTTCCAAGCAGAAAGAGAATTAGGAAGCTTCCAAGGAGGGCAAGAAGAAGTGGAAAGGGGGAAAGGATAAGAAAATGACAACCATTACACATCAGTGCAAGGATCCCAACGACCATTGCAACCATTACAATATTGATAGTCACACCGAGGAAAAGTGTTGGAAACTACATCTAGAGTTGAACCCAAAGAACCAGGTGAAGGAAGCAGAGAAAAATAATATTCTAGCCACATATTCAAGCAATCAAGTTGAAGGCAACTCTGATGTGGATGAGAAAATTTTCTGCACATCGTTGCAAAAGGAGGTGAATCTAAGTATCCTTCATCACTAGGAAGAGAAGGAGATGGCCAAGCTATTCCACATCAAGATTCAGATCAAGAAGACCAAGATAGATGCTCAGTTCGACTCTGGTTCACAGGCTAATCTCATAGAAATAGATCTGATAAACAAGCTTGGATTAGAGATTCATGATCATCCTAGCCCCTATCCATTGGGTTGGGTAAACAAGGATGCAAATATCAAGGTAATGAAACAATGCAAGATTATTTTTTTTGTAAGTCCTTATTTTGTTGATGAAGTGGAATTAGATGTAGTAACCCTTGATGTATGTGGAGTAGTGTTTGGAAGCCCCTACATGTTTATGAGGGATGAAACCTTCATGCAAAGAGCCAACCAGGATTGACTAATCAAGGATGGGAAGTCCTACATTTTCAACGTGCATAAAGGCAAGTTAAAGATCTGACTCTTAAGTGCCAACCAAGCCAAGAAATTGATTGGTTCCAGTAAGAAATATATTTTACTTTTCTTAAGAGAAAATTAGACCGAGGATGAGTCGATAGGAGTAAAGGCATCTTTGGAGGGGTGTACTAAAGAGCACAAACATCAATTGGATGATTTTCTACAAGCATAACGAGGAGTGTTCCAAGAGACTAAAGGGATACCACCCATGAGTGAAGTGGAGCAAAAAATACAGTTATTTTCATATTCCCAATTGTCAAATATTGGGTTGTATAGATAGTCCATCCTTGAAGCAAATGAAGTGAAGAAGCAGTTGTTGGAGTAGGGTGTGATTCGACCAAGCACCTCACCTTGTGGGTCACCTATCATAATTGTACTAAAGAAGGATGGGACTTGGTGAATGTATATTGACTACAGATGATCTGGATTTATGCAGGAACACAATGAAATAAAAAAATACACACAAACACAGAGATGCAACAGAAATAAAACTTCATTTCATTAATAACAAATGACTGAAATATGCTTACAGACATAATGGATATAAACTAGCTAGGGCTCTAGTAGCTTATCTCTGAGAAGAGATGTAGCAACGATTGGCCTCTGAACTGTGTTACAATGAGGCTCGAAGGCCTATTTATTATTTAGAAACAATGGAAAACCCTAAACGACCTAACTCTAGGAGATGAAACGCCAAGACTATGGGGCCCGTTTGGGTAAATTGGTACATCAACTTCCCGGGGACATAACTTTGGCATACAATCTCTGTTTGACGCGCTCAATACCTCGTTAGAAAGATCTATCCGAGGACTACAACTTTTGATGTGAGAAATATTGAAGGAAAAATATTGTTTCTCCACGTTTTCCCAAAAAAATGTCGTTTAGGGCCTCAAAACGGCTCCGGAAGTTCAGGACCCGAAAAACTGCTAAAAATAGTAAACTCCGCGGAAACTAAAAAACTGAAATAAGTAATGGTGGGGGTCCAAGTGGAATAGGTGGGTGACCACCAATATCCACCTGGATCAACATAAATGTTATGAACCAAATGCTTCAGATATCATAATAAAATAGAAGTACACACAATGTATGTCAATGTGAGTGAGGAGCACAACTCCAATATAGATAAGAGAGATAAGTTACACAGTAACTCCTTAAAGAATAAAAGAATGTCCTCCAAATACCCAATTACATTCATACATCACAATTCACATGTCCTCAATAATGAATACATGATATCTATATATACCTATTCTCACACTACACATCAATCCCATTTACTATTAGGCCAACCCTAATACAAATACATTTACACATTACATGTACATTTAGCCCCATACATNGGGATCACATCATATACATTTAACCCCATATATGCCCCCCTTGGGTCACAACAAAAAATAATTATCCTCTTCCCATGATCAATGATGTGTTAGATAAATTGCAACATGCAAATTATTTCACCAAGTTGGATCTCAAATTGAGATACCACCTAGTACGCATCAAGGAAGAAGACACCTGGAAAACTGCCTTCAAGACAAGACAAGGTTTGTATGAATGGTTGGTCATGCCATTTGGTTTATGTAATGCACTAGATGCATTTATGATACTAATGAATGGTGTATTATGTCCACAACTAGATTCATTCATTATAGTCCATTTGGATGATATACTAGTTTATAGTGCTACTTGGGAGGAGCACATCTCGCATTTCATTTAGGTGTCAGAGACTCTAAAGAAGCATGAGTTGTTGGATAAACTTAAGAAATGTGAGTTTGATCAAAGATATTTGGTGTATTTGGGGTATGTTATTGGTGGAGGGGAGCTCAAGATAGATCGCACAAAGATGGAGGTCATCATGAAATGGCCAGTTCCTACAAATGTCATCAAAGTTAGGAGTTTTTTGGGGCATCACAGTACTTGCAAAAGTTCATAGATTCATTTTCAGCAATAGATGTACCACTTGATGCCATAATAGCGAGTGGTGAGAGTTTCTAGTTGGGGAAGAATCAATAGAAGGCTTTCGATGAGCTGAAAAAGAAAGATCAACCAAGCACTAGTTCTCGCATTACCAAACTTGCAAAATCATTTCGAAGTGGAGATAGATGCAAGTGGGTATTCCATGGGAGTTGTTTTCATGCAAGGAGGAAGGTTAGTCTGTTATCATTCTAAAAATTTCATAGGGCAGATCTCAACTACCCTACTAATGATGAGGAACTCTATATTCTGGTTCAAGCTATCAAGAAGTGGAAACATTATATGATGGGAAAGGAGACCATCATCCACACAAATCACCAGCCACTACAGTATTTACAGGCCTAGAGTAAGCTACAACAAACCATACATTACAAGTGGATGGGGTTTTTACAACAATTTCATCTAGTCATCAAGTATAAGAAGGGAAGCAGAAATAGGTTGGTACACATGCTTTCAAGGCCACCCACATTCAAGATTACAACTTTGGGAAATTTGATGCTCATGGATCCTTTTACCCATGATGCATACAAATAGGCATACACAGAAGATGGGGACTTCAAGGAGGTGTTTCAACAGCTACATGGCCAAAATCATATAGAAGAAGGGGACAACAAGGTTGACTATTATTTCCATAATGGTTTACTCTACAAGTTCGACAAGCTCTATTTCCCTAAAGGTGAATGAATGCATCGTATTAGAGAGGCTCACACCTCTAAGGTTGTAGGACATTTTGGTGTTGGGAAGACAATTGACAACTTACAAAGGTATGTGTGTTGGCCCATAATGCAAGAAGATGTAGCATAGTATATTAGAGGATGTATACTTTGTTGTACCAACAAGCCTAGTAATAGGAAGCAAGGTCTATACCATCCCTTACCTATAACCACTCAACCTTGGGAAAACATTTCCATGGATTTTGTGGGAGGTTTACCAACAACTAGGAAGGGACATAACTACCAATTTGTGGTAGTTGACAGGTTCAACAAGATGTGCATTCTCATGCCTTGTAAAAAGACTATAAAAGTACATGGAGCAACAAACATGTTCTTTGAATACGTTTGGGTGCACTTTGGAATACCAAGGAGCATCATCTTAGACAGGGATACCATTTTTCTTAGTACACTTTGGACTACATTATGGGAGAAGATGGACACTAAGTTGAAGAGGTCTACAACATTCCATCCAGAGATAGATGAGAAAATAGAAGTCGTTAATAGGACTTTGGTGCAACTTTTGAGGGGTTATAATTAACATCATATGAAGACTTGGGATGAAAATATGATCTATTTACAACACTCTTATTATAGAGTAGTCCACACTTCTACTGGTAAGTCACCTTTTGAAACTTGCTTTGTGTATTTGCCACCTTCACCCTTGGATGCTGTATATGCAAAGCAAGAAGGAGTAAGGGAGGAACTCACAGGAGATGCACTGCGAGCATAAGAATTTGTTGAGAATATTAGGCAGATCCATTTGCAATTACAGGAGATGTTGAAGAAGTCACAGGAAAAATACAAGGTCAGACATGATCAACACAAAACTGAGAAGTCAAAGTCATTAAAAGTGGGAGACAGAGTCTGGGTACAATTGAATAAGGAAAGACTATAGGGTCATGGTAAGAAGATCAAGGCTTTGTGGTATGGAACTTTCGAGACATTAGAGGAGTTGAGAGATAATGTCTACACGCTCAGTCTACCCCCATACATGTACATTTACTTAGTAGTGAATGTGGAGAATCTCTAACTCTATAAGCCTTCCATGTTGGATTAGGTGGAGGAGAAAGTCCTACCTTCCATAGAGGACTTAACACTAGATGCTCAGGCAAAGTTGGTAGAGGACAAACTTTTTCAGAAGAGGTCCATAACTACAAGACAGGGGCAACATGACCTTTGACAGATTGGGTTGAAAGGATAACTTCCAAGCAAAGCAAAGTGGTACTCTAGGGAGAAGGTAGAGGAAAAATTTCTTCACCTCATTTAGTAAAGCTTATGAGGACCAAAATCCTCTCTAAATGGGGAGGTATGATCTGGATTGGATCATTACATTGTTTTTCATCTATCTCGATTCTTTCAAAGTGGAAAAAAAATTGGGGTATTAGCTTGTAAGGTCATTTTAATGACATGTCCCTAGTTGGAAAAATGGGGTTTGAAACCTTCTAGAACCATTTTGAGACATTGAACGATATTTTTTTGGGTCAAAACTTTCCCATCCATAGGTAGGATCCTATGACACTATTCTACACATCGATACCTTTCCAATGGTGTAAAAATCGCATCAA
This sequence comes from Picea engelmannii, assembly GCA_009831015.1. Classification (NCBI taxonomy): domain Eukaryota; kingdom Viridiplantae; phylum Streptophyta; class Pinopsida; order Pinales; family Pinaceae; genus Picea; species Picea engelmannii. Next base: position 11,584 of record ML874332.1, on the reverse strand, counting down.
TCAAAGCTCGTACACAAAAGTTATGCATCCCATGAGTTGACCTGCCATGTTGACCACCATGGTATGAGAGGATGTCATGTCAACCCCATTATTCATGTATATGAGGCTAGCCACTTATGCACTTTCAAGAAGAATCTAGAAAGTCCAAAATCTGATCTCAATTGAGGGTTGAAGAAGTCAAAACCCTACCCCTGGATGGCTATAAAGATAATTTAATAAGAGTGGTATTTTGTGAGCATAACAAAGGAGGAGAGATTTTGTAGCAGCCATATAGGCCACAATGTCAAAGGAAACTCCACAAAGAGTGTCGCTTTCTTTGTACTTGCATTTGAAGAAAAGAGAGCAGAGTGACCTCACCTTCTAGCTGGGTTTTCTCCCATATTGGGTTTCCTAGGTGATATCTTGTGTTTATCTATGGACGGTGTGTGTGTATTTATTTCTATTCTCTATTTTTCACATTTGAAATATTTCATACATTTTAAGCAGAAAACCAGTAATTAAAGAGTCTGAGATCTAAAGGAAATTAACCTTGATGGTAAAGATTTCAGTATTTTTATTAGATCTGTTGTGATGAACTGTCCAGTGGAATATCCACGAAAGTTTATAGACCAGTAAAGGAAGATTGTGTGTTTAGAACGTCGTGCTATGTGTTATGAGCAGATTTACCACATTAATAACAAAACCTAGTATAACATGAATGACAACAAACCACACCAACTTAGATCTTAAACCCTTACAACATTTGAATCTGTTTTAGATGAATATTTAAACCATCATTTTGCATAGATATTTTACCCAACCAACAATAAAATTATACAAGTGTTATGCTTGATTAATTCTTAGTGCCTTGTGAATGTCAAATATGTTTTAGATTAGATCAATCACTCATAAAGCATAAAAGTTCTAGCCAAAATAAGGGTTAAAAATACATTCAATTATCAAGTCGTGTTGTCTTCTCGTGCATCAATTCAATATATTAATGAATTTAGACCATAAACTTTCTTAACATTCATGAAACTAATGCCAAACCAACTCTTAAAATAATAATTCTCAGCAATTGCAAGAGAATAAACCATCAAATTGTTTGCCTCTCAAAGGGATCAATCCACTTTCCTATGATACAATTGCAAGATCTATGTTACATTAGAGTAAAATATGATGGATATTCAATTGAAACCCTCTATTGCAAAATTGCTCGTGCAAATGAAATGACTTAAACTATTAAATCATTTAACAAGATCTTGCATCGATTCAGTGCCTTATAAAATTTAAGTATAGACCTATTCAAACCATGAGAAATTAAACCATTATAAATGTTTATCCCGACTATAATCTGGCATGTCCCACTCCTTTTTTTGTTCCACACATGGTACCTATTGAATGTTTGGATGTCCACAAGTCCAAGCTTGTTAATGATTTCCTTAAATTCCAAGCTATTGACGTCTAATCATCATGGGTTGCCTCTCTTCTCTCGGAGGGAGGTGATCATGTTAAACATCTCCAAGAACCTGAGGTTGCCCTTGGTTGAATTCTCCTAGAGCTTAATTTAAATCCAAGAAAGGCATCTTGAGGGATAGATTGGAAGGGCCATAAGCATTGGTAAAGAACCCCTAGTCCCAAGAGCTAATCACTATGTAGTTGGATGAGATGAAGATGAAGGTTCTAATTCTATCCCCAAGGATAACTTGACTTGGGTCCCAAAGGATAGCTAGTGCTCCTGCAAATCCATCAACGTCCATTGCTAAGACTTCACTCCCCCTCCAACATTCTCTAGCGAAGCTCAACATTGTATTGTTGTCACATTTGGTTCCTTACAACATTACTATTCAAGGTTGTTCCTTTATAATCATTTTATTTAACATATGATGTTTTTTTGTGGCATTAAGTCCTCTTATGTTCCATGAAAATACTTTCGTTTTAAACTTTTTGTTGTGAAGATAAGTACTTCTATGGGAACCCTTTGGCCTGGCATGAATCAATTAGAAGAGCCCCAACTTCTTCCAGTTTTTGTTTCACTATTTTTCTTCCATGTTTATTCTCCTTTGAGATATATTTTTTTGTAGATTTGAGTGGAGTAGTTCAAAAGGCTACACCTCCCATTGAGTTGTGCTTCTGGGTAGAATTTTTGAGCTTTATTTTGTCATTCAATAGTTCTCTTTGGAGTTGTTAGAGCTGAATTTCAGGAAGATTTTTAAGGTGTTTCTCTCCATGCATAGTTGTAATAGTTGGTAGGTTAATTTCCAACTATTCTGGGTCCATATCTTGTTGAGTCTTACCCTCCTCTAAGTCCCGGTGGGTTTCCTTCTCTATGCCCATATCTCGGTCCTCTATGTTTTATTCATTGTTCTTGGGTTGGATTATTAAGCTTCTATCTTTTTGCTTTCATGATCTTTCATCAGGGTGCTTAGCTTGGGGTCCTTCTCCTTGCTGACTTTTGAGGGATCCCCTATCTATGGCTTAACTCCTATATAGAAGCCGAAACATGGAAACTATTGGATACTTTTCCTTGGTTTGTTATGGTAGTAATGATGGGTTTCTTCCTAGGTTTTCATTTTTTGGGGACCTTGTTAAAACCATACTTATTTGTAGCATCCTTATCTTTGTTTGCAATTGTTTTTGCATAGCATGGGAAATCCCTATACATATGACCACGCTCATGGCATTTGCAACTGATCTGGATTGTATATAGAAAAAATGAAAGGTAGGAATATGAATGGAAACACACACATAGAAATATTGCAAATAGTATAGTAATACAATGAGAACCAAATTCCATTGATAAATGAAATAGGAAAACACTGTGAAATGCAGAGCAATACAAGCTAGCTAGAATGGTGGTAGTTTATCTTTGAAGAGAGAGGTGTTGACTACACTATTTCATAAGAAGAAGATTACAAGACGTTGAAATGACCCTTTTCCCTTTAACATAAAGTACTAAACACTAAGAGGAAAAAAATCTAAATATCCAAAACCCTAACCATAGGAGATGAAGTGGAAAAAGAAACGTGGGCCCTGAGGAGCCTAATTGATACATCAATTTTCGAGGGCTGCAACTTCCACATACAAACTCCGTTTGGGGTGCACAATATCTGATTGGAAAAATCTCGATGAGAAGAAAATTTTTGGTGAAGGATTAGGCATGAAATGGAAACCCTAATCCATTCTAAGGCCTAAATACACAATTTAGGGCCTCAAAAATGTGTTGAAAGTTCGAGACCTGAAAAAACTATAGAAAAACTGCCAATATGGGGAACTGTTTTGATTCAGTGTAAGAGGTAGGTGGCCACCGATATACACTTGGATAAATCATCCCCCTTTAGGAAGAAATGGTCCCCGTTGCGTTAAGTGTGTCCATCAAATGGGGAAACTTTTGTTGAATATGACTCCTGGTGAGCCACTTGCCTTGGTTAAGAAGCTATCATGCTTTAGCAACCCGATAGAGTTGTATGTTCTGCTAGAGGGTGCCCATTATCTTGGTGTCCATGATCAGATCCACTGTAGCCTACTCATGCATTCAAGATTTAGTTATGTAGGAGCCAAATGCTCAACCACCTCTAAGGTGTCCAATAAAGGTGGGAAATATGGTCAAAGCAGCTCCACATTAAATATCGGGTGCAAATCGAGGAAAGGGAGAAGAGTCAATTCAAAAGCGTTCTCATTCACAACCTTTGTGATGGTGTAAGGTACATATATAAGTGGTCCAAGACTCCTATTGGGGTATATGAGGCACTCTTTCTACAAATGCAACTACACCTTATCACCAACCTGAAACCTGTGTGGAACCTAGTGCTAGTCATGTCATTGCTTGTACTTGACATTGGATTTCTGTAGGATATCCATTGTTGGATGTGCTATATCCATTCAACATATTTGGTTGCTCTATCTACCTTGATTCAAGCATGGGATGACTCTTCCTGTGTAGATGTAGTGGGGAGAGGTACATTAATGGGGGGTAATGGATGCAACCCAAAGCACACTTGAAAAGGGTTGCGACCAATAGAGTTGTGGAGGGATCTATTGTAACCATGTTAAACATATGGAAGGCTCTCATCCCATCTATGGTGATGGTTGGAGTTGTACATGCACAATCATCTCATTAACCACCTTTGTTTGCCCATCTGTTTGGGGGTGGAAGGAAACTGATTCGATCAGCTTGGTGTCCATCAGAGACCACAGACTGGACCAGAAGGTACTGAGGAACCTACTATCCCTGTTTGAAATAATGGTTCGTGGTAGCCCAAAATGAACCCAAACATGCTCAAAGAAGAGCTTAGTAGTGGCTTCTATTGTGATACTCTTATTGCATAATGTCATAATGGCCATCTTAGAGAATTAATCGATAACCACAAATATACAATTGTTACCATGATTTTTGGAGGGAAAACCTGACATTTAATACATGGAGACTATCTCTTAGGGCTTGTCTATGATAGGTAGAGGAGTGTACAACCATTGCTTCTTAATGGTAGGTTTAGTGATGGCACAAGCAATGCACAATCTAATATACATGTTGGAATCTCGTTGGATTTTTGGCTAATAGAAATACTTTTGAAGTACTACTACTGTCTTCTCCACGTCAAAGTGCCTTCCCACCTGACTATAATATGCCTCCCAAATTAGCTTTGCATGCTTGCTTGAAGGAACATAAAGATGGCCCACATTGCACAAACGTGTATATTGTAGGTGAAAGTTTAGAACTTGTGTACTTGTTCCCAAGGTATGATATGTAGCAACAAAATTAGGGTCACTACCATACAATTGGGATCACCTGGAGGTCTCGTGCCAACAAAAGTTCAGAACTATGGTTTGTACCACAATTGGGGGCCAACTAAGGTAGTCTCCAACACGTCTTGTGTTGTTCTTCTTGTACTTATTGTTCAAGTGGAATTGTTACAAGTACGTGGACACTTCTAATGGCGGTCGTTTTGTAACTATCCCTATGTTTACATGAATTGCATGGGCTTATGATCAGTGTGGATGATTGTTTCCTTTCCCAAAATATAATGGTTCCATTATCAACATGCCTACACAATGGAGTACATATCTTTGTCATTGGTATGATACCTGCGAACATCATTAGAGAGTGCCTCAATGTGATAGGCCACCAAATGTCCATATTCAATGAGAACGACACTGCTAACATAGTTGCATGCATCTGTCTCAATATTGAATGGTTGTTGCAGGTTTGGTAGAGTTAGGATTGGTGCCGAACAAAGGCAATATTTGAAATCCTCGAATGTTTTCTATTGTGACTTAGACTAGGAAAACCTGGCTTTAGCTCCACCCTTGGTCACTTATCTTAAGGGCCAAGCGATATGAGAGAACCCCAACATGAACTGATAGTAGAATTTAGCAAGGCCCAATAAGCTGTAGAGATCTGTTAGAGCCATAAGGGTTGGCCAATTGCGAATGACTTGGATCTTAGCTAGGTCCACATGCACCCCATGTTCATCCACAATGTATCCTAGATATTAAATTATATACATGCTACATGAACATTTCTCCATATTGGAAAATAACTTGTGTTGTTATAGGGTGCTCGGGATCTGCTAAATGTGTTGCAAATGCTCTACCCAAGTTTTTACAAAGATGAGCATTCCATCCAAATATACAACCAAATAAGAATTTGTGAATGGCTGCACGATATCATGCATCATCCTTGTGAATGTTGTTGGAGCATTATTTAAGCCAAAAGGTATGATCAACCACTCAAAAACGCCTTGAGTTCAGTGTTCCATACATCAATTTGTTCGACCAAGACCTAGTGGTAGCTTGACTTTAGGTCAATTTTACTAAAGTATTTGGCACACTTAAGTTGATCAAGAAGATCATCAATCTGGGGGATTAGGTATCAGTTCTTGACAATGATTTTGTTCATGGCTCTATAATCAATACAAAGTTTCCATGTCTCGTCCTTCTTCTGCACTCATACAATTGGGCTCTAGGCAGTGGTAGTCACAATGACCTTTTGTTCACCTTCTGAACAAACGATGAAGGGGACAATTTTTTCGGTCTGAGAGATTACCTTTCAAAACTACTTTGTCAAGATCAAGGAAACTGCAATAGTTGGAGCTACCTTCGGTACCCTGTATAATTGGCCTCCCAAATTAACAATGACACTACGAGGCCTAGACTCATAAACAACATGACCTTTCCACATACAGGGTTGTCCTAAAAGAACATCATAAACTTCAAGGGGGGACAACATCACACAATACCTCATCTTTGAAGGGCTTGATGTTGTAGGACATGCGACATTGCTAGTTGATGCAGAAGTCTTGTCCCTGGCTCAACCAACTGATGGTGTATGGTTGGGGGTGTGGCATTGTCGACAAATTCAATCTCTTGATGATATTGGTTGACATCAGGTTCTTATGGCTACTGCTATCAACAATGAAACATAGTGGAGTCCCCTTAACCCACATCTGTGAACGGAAGAGGTGTTGCCCCTCCTTAGGATCCTCTAACTATTTTGGTTGGATGCTTGTGATTATGATGGTAGCACTAGGTTTTGTGTCAATGATTTGCTTTTCCTTATCTATCTTTGAATTACTAAGCTAGAGTTTGATTCTTTTTCTTTCATCTTCGCCAACAATGATTGTTTTGAGTGACATTCATCAGTGCTGTGTTAAGGACTTTTGTGGAACTCACACCACTTTCCAGTGTCCTTCTTCAACTTCCCATTACCCTTTTTTGCTTGCATCTTAGATTGGTTATATTAAGGTTGTCTGTCCTTGCTCTGCCCTTCGTTCTATGAGTTAGGGTCACCTTTACCATTCTTTAGTTGTGATGGATTTGATGACCCGAACTCTCGCTAATTCCTTTGCTTAATTTTCTACTCAATTTTGACAACATATCGATAAGCAGCTCCCAGTGAGGAGATGTCCAAGAAATCCATGTTTGTTAGGATGTAACCATGTAGGCCATTACAATACTTCAAAACTGGGTGCCAGTTAGAGTCTGTGATACCTAGCTTTGAGTGTAAGACATGGAATATATTAGTGTACTTTGGTACCATCTGGTCTCTCCCTTAATACAAAGTTATCCATCTCGTGTACTGGTCATCATAGTTTCCAACAAGGTAGAATTCCTCCTTGAGGGCATCAACAAAAGCTACCCAAGTGGGTTCTGTCTTCAATGTTGTAGACTCATCTCCATCATGTCTCTCCTAATGACTTTCCCACCAATATTTGACATGGAGAAGGGCCTTAAGGAGTGCAAAGGTGATCTTTTTATTGTCATAATTTTTTTTGAACAAAGTAATAACCCTCTAATAGTTTTAACCATTTCTCCAAAGCATTTGTGTCTATATTGCCTTCAAATAAAAGAATGTCAAAGTTAACTTGTACCTTTAAGGGTGTCTCACCTCTGAAATGATTGCTTGTTGGAGGTGTCTCAGCCGTCGTTGGCAGACGTCAAAGGAACTGGGAAAAATTATCCATCATCTCGTTCCTCGAGCAACAACTTGATAGGATCTCTTGCTCCATCATCTCTCTTTTCAGCTGCCATGGGATGACACTTGGGCCAATGAGAGTGGTCTTACCCAAGTGAAATTAGTTTGAGACCCAAATATCTATACCTTGACCTCGTTGGGGACATGCACTAAGAAACAACAAAGATGGATTTCTTTGATACCACCAATTTGGATTGTATAGAGAATGAAATGAAAGGAAATAATATGAATCAAAACACACACAAAGAGATGTTGCAGAGAGCATGGTAATACAATGAGAACCAAATTTTATCAATAAATGAAATAGGAAAATACTATGAAATGTAAAGCAATACAAACTAACTAGAATTGTGGTAGCTTATCTCTGAAGAGAGAGATGTCAATTATGATCATTTGAAAGAAGAGGATTACAAGAGGCCAAAAATGGCCTTTTAACATAAAGTACTAAACCCTATGAGGAAAAAACCATAAAGATCCAAAACCCTAACCATAGGAGATGAAGTGGCAAAAGGAATGCAGCCTGCGAGGAGCCCAGTTGATATGTCAGCTTCCCAGGGTTGCAAATTTTGTATACAAAATCCATTTGGGGCACACAATATCCCATTGGAAAGATATTGATGAGAAGAACAATTCCAATTAATGATTAGCCATGTCATGGCTATCCTAACCTGTTGCGAGGACAAAAAACTTTAAAAACTCTATTTAGGGCCTCAAAAACATGTTGAAATTTCGAGACATGAAAAACTATAGAAAAACTGCCAAGATGGGGAACCATTTTGAGTCAGTGGAAGAGGATGGTTGCCACTTATATCCACTTGTATCAACAACATTTAAATGGAATGTGTTCATAGTCTAGAGTTTGGATCCATTCTAAGTCCTAAAAGTTTATGCTTATTAACTCAAGCAGGACTCTTGAGAAATCCATATAAATGGAGATCCTTGCATAAGAGGTATATTTTCCATTCTTGCTAACTTCAGAGATTTTGAAAAATGAGCATAGGGTGTTTCCTATGCCCTCTATAATTTCCTTCTCCTAGAATCGATGTGGTTGGGAGTACATTCTAATCCAGATATGAGCCTCTATAAAATCCTCTTTTTCGAGACTAAATCTTTTGGTCCAAAATTGTAGATGTAGTCTCATGGAGTTGAAGAAGTATGTTCCTTTTTCAAAAATCCTATCCTTTCCCACAATGCAAGAAAAAATGGCAGTGAAAATCTATTTCAATCCCAATTTCAGATCTATCGGGCCTTTGGGTTTCCATTTGGTTTTGACCCATCCTATTAAGGATTTCTAAGAGGGCCAGATGCCCATGCATTAGCTTATTACTGCACGATCTTTCATGTATTATATGCAATTGTCAATATTGGGGGAAGTGACCTCATACCTTGGATTCTCTTTTGTTTTGGCTAAACAATCATTCTAAAGCCTATTGTCCTTCTATTTTCTCTACTGCTCATCCTTGCTAGAAGTATCCCTCTCTACTTAGCCCTTTCCTACCCCACCCTTTTCATTTGTTGTTTGATTCAATTTTGTTTCCCTCGTGACTGCATCTTTGAATGTAAGGATGCCTAGAGCTTGTTGGAAAATCACTACCATTGAATGTGTTTCGTTGTTGCACCTATTATGGACTATGTAAATTTCAATAAATTATACAATGAGCATTGATGATGATGATGATGATGTTTACTGCTCCCTGAGACCACTAAGGTCTATTAGACAAATAAATGGAATTGTTATTTTTATATTTGAACATGGTGGAAATGAAAGTACCAAGGTCATTAAGATTTATATAAGCAACATGGTCTTAAATAGTAGTTATGTTGCAAAATTGAGTAAAGTTATGTCTTAATTTGTTAAGGGTATATCAAGTTAAAAGGGGATGGTTCTCATCTTCAACCTCCTTAGTATCACAAATTTTATAGATTCACTCATCCCAATGTGTTTTGGGGTTAATCTAATAACATGTTTCACTATGGAGGTTGTGACAATCAATTTTGATTTTGGCAATATTCTTTTTGTACTTTAAGCTCACTATGTTGGAAAAATAGTTTTGATCAACCATACTAGGAGTTATGCAATCTTTTTTATTATTTCAACTTTCTCTTATTAAGATTTCATTATCACTTCATAGGGATGTAAGATTTAATATTGTTGATATTAGTGAATTTTTGTCTTTTTTTTTATGTTCCAATAGTCAATCCAAGCCTAAGATAAATCTCTAACCAAACCTCTCTTTAACCTATGGTGGCTAATGCTCATATAACAATAGCAAGGAGCCCATCTTTGCTTAGCTTGAGAAATTTATCATTTATGTTTATAATCTAAATATCTAATCATTGCTTTATACTTCATGTAGGAAGTACATCCAAAGTCTATTGAGAGAATGGAGTAAGGAATGTTACAATTAATTTTAAAATTATGGGTTATAAAACACCGTTGGATTTTCTCAATTTTATTCACAGTCTCACGAGTGATGCTACAAGCCTAAATTTCATAGTCATAAACAACAAGAAAGATAATTGAGCTGTTGAAAATGATTTTTTTCTTATCCTAGTTCAAAAACTCAACATTTCTACATATGTTTTCAAGACCGTAATAAGGTTTAAAACCACCATTGATTCTCTTAATGGGTGTTATCGCCATAAAAATTGGAGGATAAATTATTTTCTTAGATTCAATTATCGTAATCTTGGTTTTATTGATTTCAATTTCCGCTAGCTCAATCGGTTAAGGTGTGGGTTTTGTTTGCTAGGCAACCTGTAATACTCCTAGGCTGAACCCCAATTATAATGTAAATGTAATTGTATATATAGGCTGGTGAGCCATGGGTGCATAAGTTTTGGGTACAATTAGCACGCAAACCAAGGGAAGAGTGCGTGCATGCTTCATAACTTTGTGTGCACCTAAGTAAGTGCACAAGGATTATCGTGCACACGAACCAAGGGAAGAGTGCACATCCATTTCATAACTTTGCACACACTTGGATAAGTGCGCAACGATCGCTTTAAAGTGCACACCGGACTGTGTTTGTAGCGAGGATATTTTGGGGCCAAAGAGCCTTTCTATATATGTAAATCGAGGCCATAGTGCCTATGTGGTTATTAGGTTGGAGAGCCTGGATTGCTACAAAGACAAGTGCGCCTATTTTTGTAAAATGTAATTGCAATCATATATTAATAAAACATATCACTGCGCACACACCAATTAGACAAAAAGAGACGGGGGGCTTAAAACTCCACTAGAATGGGAAAGGGGTGTGAAGCTTAAAGGGAATATTTTAATAATATTTCCAAAAGTATAATTATGGGATATGTATTTATCCCAAGTTCTTAAGGAATGGGAACGGGTCATCAAGTGGAGCTAAGTTAGCTCTTAAGGTGACAAGTGTCCAGTTATAATCATGCAACTATATTGTTGGGCCTTAGTGTATTTGGGCTTATCCTCAACCTCCTTAGTATCACAAATTTTATAGATTCACTCATCCCAATTGTTTTGGGGTTAATCTAATAACTTGTTTCACTATGGAGGTCATGACAATCAATCTTGATTTTGGCAATATTCTTTTTGTACTTTAAGCTCACTATGTTGGAAAAATAATTTTGATCAACCATACTAGGATTTATGCAATCTTTTTTATTATTTCAACTTTCTCTTATTGATATTTCATTATCACTTCATAGGGATGTACAATTTAATATTGTTGACATTAGTGAATTTTTGTCTTCTTTTGTGTTCCAATAGTCAATCCAAGCCTAAGATAAATCTCTAACCCAACCTTTCTTTAACCTATGGTGGCTAATGCTCATATAACAATAGCAAGGAGCACATCTTTGCTTAGCTTGAGAAATTTATATTTATAATCTAAATATCTAATCATTGCTTTATACTTCATGCATGAAGTACATACAACGCCAATTGAGAGAATGGGGTAAGGAGTGTTACAATTAATTTTAAAATTATGGGTTATAAAACACAATTGGATTTTCTCAATTTTATTCGCAGTCTCATGAGTGATGCTACAAGCCCAAACTTCATAGTCTTAAATAACAAGAAAGATAAATGAGGTGTTGAAAATGAATTTTTTCTTATCCTAGTTCCAAAACTCAACATTTCTACATATATTTTCAAGA
>ML874331.1:9656-28675 GCA_009831015.1 Picea engelmannii | reverse complement strand
ATGAAACCGTCAAAATTAAATTGTTTATATTTTTTTGAATTTTAAATTTTAATTTACTGCAATTTACCATCACTAACTATGGCCCTCAATGTTCATACATGTTAGGTACCCAAAGCCTTAATGAATTTTGGTATTTCTACTACAATATAATGCTTTGGGTGAAGCAACTTGACATAGAGGCTATTTCATTGGATGTCATTGACACCACTAGTCAATGGAGGGTGGAGATTGAGGAGCCTGAGATGGAGGAGGCACCCGAGTGGTTGGAGGAGGAGGAGCATGCAAATGATTTGGGGGAGTAGGCGACAATGAAGGAGGATGGGGAGGAGGAGGATATTCCACTTCCAGTGGATATAGAGGTTGAGGAGGATATTGATCTTCAGATGCAACCAATGCCGCCACCACCTCCACAAAGAGGCATACCTGCAATTGGACTTGGGTTTGTTTTGACTGGGAGGAGGAAAATCACTTTTTCCTTCCACCTCATCCCCATAACCTTCTACCTCAGCTGGAGAATTTGGAGTATCTAGAGATTCCACTCCAATATCATCCCAAGTACCTCCATAACCACCTACTGCTTCCAAAGGAAGAGTGGTTTCCTTTACTCGTAAAAGGTGTTGGGTATGTGATATATTTTTTGCATGAGTAATAGTGTCTATGTTGTGTCGTTCACGCATGGGGGTGTAATTTTTTGATAGCACCCCACACAGGGGTTTGGGGGCAGTGCCCCCGAGAATTGTTTTCCTCGAGAAACGTGTCACAGTTTTGCCTCGTTTTTCGTGTTGCCTCTATTTTCGTGTCCATTGTTGGGTGGTTTTTCAACACATGGTTTTTTGCCGATGGTTTTCTATTTCCAGTTAAGGACTTAGGTTTGTTGAATAATCCAAGTCATTGGGTTAGGGTTTTTGATGTTGTTGGCTCCTATATGTATATTGTATTGTAAACAATCTATCACATGAATGAATATAGAATATGGTGGTTTTCCTAGTTTAGGTTTCCAGGGGAAAAATCTCTGTGTAATGTTTGTATTTTACATTGTATCTTTTTTGTTCTTTTACTGAAAATATGTTTGCAATAAATATTGTACAAGGTTAAAATCTACAAAAGGGGTACATGGAATCGATGATTTGGATTCCTATGATCTATCATTTTCATTTTATTATGTACTATTTAGTATCTATATGCCTCATGATGATTCATCTCATGTGATACATTTATTTTGATCATTTGATGTGATCTTGTATCATCCCATCAGGAACATATTTCAAAATTTCCAGTTTAGTAACAATATGTGACTAGTTGACATCTTATGCATCTGATTTATTAGTTGTATTTTCATTTTTATGTATCAATGCATATATTTTATGTTGTTGTTTCTTTAGATGATTACAAAACTGAAACAAAAATGAGTAATTTTGTACTTTTTTGAGGTCTTGTGACATTTTCCGAGATATTATGATATTTTTCATCGTTGTCATCGAGAAGTTACATTCTGGACCCTTTCCTATACTTTCCTCGAGATGTGATTTACAACATTGATTTTGAGATGTATTTGTGTATTTTGGCATTATGTTAGAGGCAAATAAAGGGGTCGACCCCACTTGAACTATGTTGTTGACAAATTATGGGGAAATATTGTATTAGGGTGGCCTCATATAAAAAGGCTACCCTCACATTTCATTTTATCATCATAACTTCTCACCATTTGTGAGAACACTTATGAAATTTTCTCCCTCTAAGGGTTACTAGCTCTTCTCCTCTTATGTGCTATGCTTAGAAGGTCAATTTGTGGAAGGTTTTGCTAATTATGGATGAGAATTTCCACAATTAGGGTTTTATCTCATGGTATCTTAGTGAAGTAAGTAATTTTTCTGCAATTTTATTCTTATTCTATTATTGTTTAATGGTAAATTTTCTATTTCATGCTAGAAGTCTTGCTTGGTGAAACCCTAAGAGAGGAACATAAGTGCTTATTCCTCTCCCAAGGTAATTTTTATTTAAAATTTGTGAATTAATCCTTTCTAGGGTTAGACTCCTAAATCCCCAAAGTGCTAACACTTTAGGATTTTATCCCTAGACTTTTGATTTTGACCTAGTTGAAGCTACAAGAAGGGAGAAACGATTTCTAGGGCCCAAATGTGCTTGCACCCTATAAGTCCTTCTCTTTAAGATTCAAACCCTAAGGCCCTAATGTGCTAGCACCTTAGGATTTGAATCCTACCTCTTCATTTCAAATAGGCCATCATTCAATCTTAGTTGCATTTTTTTTTATAAGACTCCATAACCCTTTAGAGGCACTAGTTTTAAAGCATTCTGATTGGGAATTGATAAAAAAACTCTTCCCATCAACTCTCTTAAGCATTCTACTAACCTAACTAACACTAACATTAAAAAACTTGTGGTATAATTTGTTATTGTTACAAAAGTTTGCTACAACCATATGATAACACTCTAATTTGTTGCATTGTTGTAGGGGCTAGTCGGCCATGCCAATTAGACACACCAATTGACTAGCCAAGTTGTCGACTGCAGTAGTTGGTTAGGAAAGTTGGTCAAATAGAAAATTAGATTTGACTGACTGAACAAAAAAGAAATGTAACTGAATGGTAACTATACATCACAAATATATATGTGTTCTTATGTAATGGAAAGATGGAGATTTTTTTGGCTATAATAAAATGCATTGATGGTTCTCCCACTACTTGTGTATGTCTATTTGTGTATCTATGTGTTTCTCTATATGATGTTGTAGTGTGTATTTCTCTATGTAAGGATATATCAGTAACCTTCTAGTACATCCCTTAGAATACAACATTGGTTCCATTACCGAGACTTGAACCAGGGTCTCTTGGGTGAGAGTTGAGTATCCTAACCAACTAGAATACAATAGAGGTATACTTCAACATCAACTTACTGAGTCAAATATTTCGACCACCAACCATCATTCAAGAACTCCAGAGATAGTCATTGAAGGATTCGAAGAATCACATGTACAAGTCAAAATGACACCTCTTCCACCAAATATAAGAATGCATGAATGGGAGATTCCTCAAGACACAAATGAGCAGAATATTCCAATCGTCAACCATCATTCAAGAACGCCAGAGGTAGTCATTGAAGGCTAATAATAATTGTATGTACAAGTCAAAATGACACCTCTTCCACCAAATATAAGAATGCATGAATGGGAGATTCCTCAAGACAAAAATGAGTAGAGAGTTCAACCATAAGAAAATCCATAAACCAAGTGAAAAAAAGCAAGCAAAGAGATTCTGATGCAGCTTGACACCAACATCTTTTTCTTATCTATTTTTCTCTCTCGTTCTCATTTTTTTAAATATTTTTCAATGTATTAGCCACACTCCCCCCTTGCTCGGAACGAGAAAATAATCGAGGGGGAGGGGGGGGTGGGAGGGGGGGGATTTTGTAGGGGCTAGTCGGCCTTACCAACTAGACATTCCAGTCCACTAGCCAAGTCGACTACAATAGTTAGTTAGGAAAGTAGGTCGAATAGACAGTTAGAGTCAATTAACCAAACAATTAATAAATGTAACCATCTAGTAATTGTAAATCACACACACACACACACACACACACACACACACACACACACACACATATATATATATGCTAATGTAATGGAAAGAAAGAGATTGTTTTGGCTATAATAAAATGCATTGATGGTTCTCCCATTACTTGTTTATCTCTCTCTCTCTCTCTCTCTCTCTCTCTCTCTCTCTCTCTCTCTCTCTCTATATATATATATATATATATATATATATATATATTAAAGGTGACCTATCTCATTCAGAAATTGCATCTAACAATTGGTTATTATTCTAGTGGATGTGTTCTAAGTTTTCATGGTCAACTGTTGCATTTATGAGAACTAATTGTTGTTGTTGTTATAAATCATTTACTATTTCCATATCATTGTTTACTGCAAATTTATAACAATCATTGCAACTTATCTTGTGTACTGTCTTTGAGAGGTATTTATTGTATGTTTTGACTTGGAAATAATCACATATATGTTGTAAAGTGTTCTTTTTCTGGGTCGGTACTCCAACAACTTCATACCTCTTCTACTACCTTGACCTAGACCAATATTTAGGTGATCAAGGGAGGGGGTGATAGGCTTGGCTACTATACTTGCTACTTTGATCCCTTGAGGTCATCAGAGAATCCTTCCTTCTGGTGAACCTCTTCCATCACTAAAAAAAGAGAAGTTCTTACTAAGGTGAAAAAGGTAGGATCTTCTATTGTTATGAAAGATATGGGAACTTGTGGTGGGGCTTTGCAGAAGTAAAAGTCCTGTGATAACATCTTGGTGCCTTTATTGGGGAGAAATGAGTCATTCTCCTCAATGATGTACCTTTGGTAAAAATTTCCCAAAGCCCTTATCTTGCAAGTTTACCTAGTGACTTCACTGAGGGTAGTTCCCTCGCCTTCCTTTGATGATCCTAATAATAAATCATCTAGAAACTCCACTAATATATATTTTGAGGTATCATATTCTCCTCAAATTCCTTAACTAATGGAATCATGGAAAACCACTACAATATTAATGAGTCACATCCTTATATTAAATTTGAAAGTATTACTAGATATCCAAATGAGGTCCATATAAAGTTGTTTCTAAGTTGTTTAGTGTTTGATGATGATCCATCCTTAGGCATCTCTCACGTTGTACAATTCTTGAAGTACATACAAAGAAAAGGAAGAATACATGAGGATGTGCAAACAAAATTGTTTATAGCCTCTTTGTATTTCACATTACAAATATGGATCAATATATATTACTTCATAGACCTCCTCAATAAATTTCTCGAGTATTGTATCCGATCTCTTCAGACATACAAAGATACTCTTCATGATATCACAACCTCCCTCAAAAGGACATGTTTCTTCCCTTATCATCTTGTAGAAGACCTTAGGGAAGCACACCATTATCAAGAGGAAGATTATATCAATGGAGACGATGAATTGATAATTGTTCTTCCTATTGAGGAAAATGAAGAAGTCTGTGAAGAACCAGAACAATGCGAATACTTCTCCCAAAGGTTTAAGGAAAGCATGAGAGAAGATAAGAAGTTTTGCAAGGAATTGGTTGATCAATTGCAAGACATACGTGTATTGATTGACCTATGTCTCAAAGAAAAGAATATCATGACCTCATACTTGATCAATATGAAGTATCACTAGAGAAAGAGCTTACTAAGGGATATTTCTGAGTAAAGACAATGTGTGGCAACATACAAGAGAAGTATCACCAACCTTGGGTTTTATCCAAGATATTGGAATTGAATGTGGAGGGAGAATAATGGGATGATTAATAAGATGCAAGCCTTGACAAAGTCCCCCCTCGAAAAAAACAAGTGAGCGATGAAGAAGAGCCTCCATGTCTTGAGCATGCCTTGGATGAAGAAGATTTCACATCTCCAAGGAAAGAACCCAATGAGGAAAATTATGTAGAGGTTTACCAACCCCTTGAAGAGGAGAAATAATTACCTCATGATTCTATTAAGGGAAATGAATACTTGATTGAAGAACGAGATCCTAAAGAGGTGAGTCATGAGGAATATTACCAAGAAGAACATGAGTTTCCTTGTGAATATGCCAAACAAGAACACTTTGATGAAACACACCTTGTTGAAAACCTAATCCATGAAGAGGTTCCTCATGAAGACGAAGCACTGGTATTTTATCCTCCACTTGATGAAGTCATCCAAGCCCCCTTTCCTTCCGCACAAGAAGAAAAGAACGTGCTAAGTTACACTCGTTTCCAATTTTTTGATGTTGATGCATTTCATGAATGGGAAAGTGAAGATGTGCTAGAGCAACCCTTGGATCCATTAGACCCTTCATCTTATAATTAAAGTGATGATGTGATTGACAATATTGACGAGTTTACACACGTTGGGAGATGTAAATGCGATGTGAATTGTTATGGCTTTAATGGAGATCCCATTTATGATATTGGAGGTAATTTTCAATTGTTGTAGTTAAAACAACCATACGTCATTGCTACTGATTTAGAGGCTTGGAAACATGAAGATTACATATTTGTTCCAACTTCCCAATGATAACTTATTACAACATTCTCATGATGATTTCTGGTAATATACTAGAGGGTTTGAGGTATATTCTTTTGAGCACTTGGATTTATTCTATGAAGAAGAGTTTCGACCACCAATATGCTCTAATTCTTGTGAGGCTGAGGACATGATTTTTCCTAAGCATGATTTTTGTGAAGAGAGTTTCCATCCTTCTCTTCTTTCACCTTGCTATTCCGCTATAGATATGGTTGGGGATTTCTCTCATGATTGTTATTTTCCTGTAGGACGGATTTGTTTTCAACCGGTGGCTTGTTACAAGGGTTTTCAGTTTCACACACAAGTCCAACAAGCCTTGGGTTGGGAGCAAACTTTTTTCTTTAGGCGTGGTTTTATCCCTTACCCTGTGCTCTTTTTTCCCAATGCCAACCTTATATTTTTCCTTAGGTCCCTTCTCATCCCTTCTTCTCAATCCTTGGGTGATAGCTTTGTATCTAAGGGTGATGATTTTTATTTGTCTAATTCTTTCGGCCTTGTCTTGGGATGGATAGGGAAAGGTTGTGGTGATACCTCTTTGCACGACTTTTCCCCTTCCTCCTGCCTCCATGACTTGGATTTTATGACTAGTTGCAGTATGACATATGTCCTGAATCATGACATTTTTGTGCTTGAATTATCTTTATTTTGGTTTATGATGAAGCATAAAGGTATACATTTTTATACAATCTTGAGACAGTTTCATTGGTCATATGATTATACCTAGAATTTGAACTAACATAGATTAGAGTAAGTAGGGTAGGAATTTTCATCATGCATTCATGCTAGTGTAGTGTTGCATCCTTTTATATTGCATTCCTATTTTCATATAAGGAATGCATGTTAGAAAATTGCACTTAGTCATTGTATTCTATTGCTTTATCATTTTGTATATGAGGAAAATTTTATTTTCAAGCATGGTTTTGGATTATCACTGACAACCCGTGGATCACATCCACTGAGAGATACTTATAAAGTGCTTTGTTGTTGTAAGTGGGAATAGGATTGCAATTCTTGGAAAACCAAAGATGTTGAGGTTCTCATGCGCTCTACGGTGAGCACGTGTCCCCATGTTGGAGCTAGATGTTACCCTCCCATGCCTAGGGGTAATTCTCAAGGTCCACAATGGAGAACATAATCTACACCGTGATTATGATGATCAACATGTCCACAAATGGCATCCCAGTAGCTCTCCTTATTTTCCTCCCAACATAGATCAACCAAGGCTCATCACATTCAAGAAACCCATAGTATGGGAGATGGTAAGTTATTGTCACCATGAGGTATGTTAGTCCTTCTTTCATGCAAAGTGTTGTACTTAATTTTTCAAGAATGTGAATGAGGATATTTGGGTGAAGTTGTATAATGGATTATTGGTTTGGAAAATTGTGTCAGTTACCTTGTTTTACCTTCGTGGTCAGCTTCTGTGCCCTAGTCCCGTGTTGTCACCGCCTAGGGAAAAAGGGTAATACTGGGGGACCTCCTAAGGATAACGTTCCACTCCCGACCATACTTAAAAACTTCCATCTTAAAGCCTTCCACATATTCTAAACTTCATCTATGGTCCATTCTCTCATGAGAAGAGGGGTTGAAGACCTAGAGGTTGCTCTGTAGCTACTATAAAATAATAAGAAAATGATGCTAGAAAAGAAAGTGAACATAGAAAAGAAGGACCACCAAAATCCGGTACAATTTGATCTCTAGTCATTCAATGTTCGCCTTGGTCCCAAAAAAAAGTGATGCTAAATCTTGAAACCTTTTAAATGGGACTAAAAAATATAATATAAAAACAAGGATTGGAAAGATGGATAATAAAGGGGTTGGGAAAAAGGTGGCACGAAAATATTGGGTAACTCAAGAGAAAGTGCACCCTCCACAAAGGCACTCATAGATATGTACTAACACCATAAGCCATGAAGGAATCCCTAAACCATATCATGTTCACACTTACTCTTGGTGGGTTTTTACTTTCCCTTGTCACTCTAGAGACCTATACCTCTACCTAGTTTATTTTATTTCCTATCTGGGTGGCACACCTAATAGGGTTGCATGAAGACCCTCCCATACCTAAACTTGGTAAATCACATGGGGTCCTTGGCTAGTGTGATGCTTGAAGGGGATACTGAGGCGAATTTTCTTATATGGATTATATCTTAAGTTCTAAGTGACTTTGTATGTTTCAAGGACTAATGTATCTTATGAACTTTGGCCAACCATGTTTTGTGCTTTGTCTTGTTTTGGATGCCCTTGACATGGTTCTTGAGGGATGTCCTAGGCATGTACCCAAGACGTTGTACCTTATTTTAGGACTTTGGCATGTGTGATAGAGAGAAGTGGGTCATCCAGTGACTCACCACCCTCAGACAATGGCTCTCACATTCTCGGCACCTTGGATTATGGACATATGGACTTGGTTTGATAAATTCTAGTCATTATGTCACCCATATGGGATGGAAACCCCACAAGATGGGAAGAGTACCCTAGGGATTTTGTGCACAAAGGATATAGGATGCTGCAATATTTTTTGTTTGGAAATCACTTGAAGACCAGATTGCAATCCTATCAAACTTGGACGTGCCCTTTGGAGGCCCTTGACGTCACCTCCAAGCCCTTGACGTCATCTTCTTGACTAGGGTTTTTATGGATGGATGGGTACTAGAGATGATTGGCATGGATTTGGGTGAGCAGACGCTTCAATTTACACTCTTTCAGCCACAAAGGATGCCAATTAGCCTTTGGAGGCCCAACATTTTCCTTTAGAGGCAGGATGTCACCCTCTCTTAGTTTGAAGTCACCCTTCTAGAGAATGACATCAACCTTTTTAGGGTTTTGAGATGTGTTTTTGTATTTTGGTGTTATGTGATGCATCCCCCTTCTCTCCTCGGGGTTGTGCGACCTCCCAATCAAGGGTATTTAGTTACTTGATCTGAATCAGCTCTTTGGGCCTCTGCTAGACCCAGATTTTAATTCAAATAGGTCCCTTGTTGTTACCCACGCAGGTTCGATTCACCCGCACAACCTTTTCCTGACGCTTATGGTAACTTTAAATGACAAGCATTAGCTCCTCTTTCTTAGGACCACATGATATAACCTCCAACTAGCCCCCCCTTTGGGACTTCGGGATTTGGGAGTTCTGAGTGTTCCAAACACCTTTTTCCCTGGAGTGTAAATCCTTCGAAGTGACAGATCTTTCGCCATGCACCCTATTCCAATGGATGACTCGAATGAACTCTGGTGCTTCGGCCTTCGGAAGTTCTCATGCCTTCACACTTCAATTACTCTGGAGTGTCTTTCCTCCGGAGTAAATATCCACTCTCCATGTGTCCCTTCATTCATTAACGACCTCTGTTGACTACGACCTTCAGGACTTTCGACCTTCTGAAATTTACTCGGCAATTTCCCCGAAGTGTTCTATCACCAGAGTGATAGATCTGACACCACGTGTTCCAACAACATATGGCTAGGATGATTCCTTACCTTTGGAGCTCTAGATGAATTCTACTCAATGGATCCTCCTCAGCTTTTCCTCCTAGGTGCACGCTTCTGGATTCCATTATCTGATGACGTGTGTCCTTCTCAGATTGATGGCCATGATTTACTTCGTAGCTTCGAGACTTCGATGATCCTGCTCCCTGAACACCTTCAAACATCTGAATACATGAAGTGACGAAGGACTCTCTGAGTATCCTCCATGCAACTTCCCCTAGATATCGCGGTCTGGAAAGATCCCAATTCCTCTGAATGGATCCTGCTCATTGGTTGTGAAATTTTCAGTGGGATCCTCCCTTTTGAAAAAAATTTGTTCGCTATCTCTTCTGATCTTTTTCTTCCTTGAAACTTTTAAGCTTCTCAGAATGTTTCTTCTTCGACACTTAATCCTTATACC
Organism: Picea engelmannii; assembly: GCA_009831015.1. Lineage (NCBI taxonomy): Eukaryota > Viridiplantae > Streptophyta > Pinopsida > Pinales > Pinaceae > Picea > Picea engelmannii. The sequence continues at coordinate 18,697 of ML874331.1, read as the reverse complement.
TTTTCAAGATGACTTCTTTGACACTTAGCCAAAATTCGACCCTATGCACACCTTGCAACTAGTTTCTTCCACTTACTCCTTTGTGGGCGACTGTGCACTCCTTGCAACAGTTCTCACACGACTCAATTGTTCCTCCTAAACAATATGATGTTGAGCATGTTTCTACCTACACACACCTTGCGTGGTCCTCTATTCTCTTTGAAAACAAAGCTTCATGTTACCTCTCCTAAACTTCTGAGTCAAACTAGACTCCGTCAATGCACACCTTGTAGATACTATGCACTCCTTGCATATAAATATTCTCATTATCTCTTCTGAGCTTCTGAGTCGAACTAGACTCTATCAATGCACACCTTGCAGACACTATGCACTCCTTGCATAAACTCGAAGAAGAGAAACAATTGAAACTTATCTAATCCTCACAGATTCATACATTCAACCATGTAAAACATTCACAACATAAGAACAAGTAATAACCGAGAATTGCAATTAAACATAAAACCTACCATTCATTCAGATAGACACAGTAACAACAACACCAAACATTTAGATCAATGTTTCTCTTTCATATTTGTTCAAATGCTATGTACATGGATTCTTACAATTTCGATAAGCTTCAACTGTCTCAACTACAATAATCTTCAGCATCGTTCAACTACAATAATCCTCAGCAACAGTCTTATATTTAGAAGGGGCATCTTCCTCTTCTTCATTAATAGAACCAAAGTTTAGTTTAATAGAATCCTTCTTGTTCCTCTTCTTGGAAGAATTTGAAGATTCATGATTAGGCATTAGGGCCATGTAGTTCTCTTTTTTGATATTTTTTGTTGCAACACCAATTTTGGGTTTGGGATATTTCTTAGTCTCTCCTTTTATTGTATTTAACTACTTATTTTTTCAACAATTACCCATGTTATGAGAATTTCACTTGTGGTATTCATAAGACAGTTTCATTTTTTAAGTTGAGGAATCATGTTGCTAATTTTCTTAAGTGTAAAAAAATCCTTAGTTTTGGTCTTGGTGGGAGCATTTTTGTCACCTTGTCACCCATTGCATTTTGGTTGGAGACTTGGGGATTAGGTGTCTTAGCTTTATTATCTCTTATAATGGATATAAAGTAGGTGTTTCTATTCAAAGGAGGTTGTTATGTTATCTTCAACTGAGGGGGGATATTCAATAAACACTTTACTTTATTATCTTGATTTAAGGCATTGATAAACATGTGATAAACAACGTCTTCTAGTAAGTTCAACATAAAATTATGCATAGCCTTACTCCATTTATGAATCATTATTAGGTCATTCTCCCAATGAGAGATATGACCCCTTCTTTGATGTGGGTCTCATTTAGATGATATAGTAAGATCAAAGGCATTATCAAACATTCAAACAATCCTTATCACATCTTGAAGGTTGTCTTTTAATTATTTTCAACTAGTATGATATAGATTCGGTGGTAACTAGACTTTCAATCAATCTTACTAAAGTATTTATCTCCATAAAGTTGATTTATTAGATGATCAATATGTAACAACGTACATTCATTATTGACTAAGATTGTGATTATATTTAAAAGTCGATAATCCACATACATTCTCCATGTGCCACCTTTCATGGAATTATAAATAAAGTGTATTCATAAAACGATGACTGAAGCTAAATGTGATCCTTACTCAATAGTTCTTGAATCTATCTTTTGATCTTCTTGTCTTTCAATAAAAAAAAATATGGTATGGTGTAATGCCTCATTTGATAGACTAACTCCTTATTATAAGTTAATGGAATTCTCAATTGTACAACTCAAAAAGTATTCCATGCAATTCTTGGAACAACTTGTTCAAATAACACTACAATGACTTGTACAAATTATTTTGTTCTTTAAACTTCTTTAAAGACATTGAATTTATGTAAAACGAGATCCCAATGTTTTTTGCTAGAGTGTTTATCTAATCCTTGAACTAACAAAATGAATGTCCTAATTTAATGTTAAATTAAGTTTCAACAATGGTGTTAAATTAAGAGTGTTCATCTAATCCTTAACTAACAAAATGAAATGTCCTAAAGATTAGATTTGATGTTAAATTAAGCTTCAACAATGGTTATGGAAGGATTTTACATTTTTTTGATATTCTTTCTCTTCATCAAAACATTTTTTTTACAATTAAAATGTATAACATTACAACATAATTCAAATAGTATATACAAATAAGTTTGAGAAGATCACCTTTTTAAAGATATGAACATTTTAAATTGACACTTCCCATGTAATTTCAACAACTAATTCTAAAGTTAACTTAATAATTAAGAAACCTAGAATCTAATTCAAGTTTGTTATAGAATAATTTAACTAATCAGTAATTAAGGATGAATATAAAGTAAACTTAATAATTAAGAAATCGACTGTATAAAATTTGACTCAAATGCTTATTTTTTGACCGGTGAGTCCATGTGGCTCACCTGTCCTCCAACAATAATCAGATGTGGAGTGATGAGATTGATGATGTGGACACAACTCAACACGGAATTGAATGCGTTGTTCAATTTTCAAAGTCGATATTATTTAACGATCCCCGAAAGAGGATGAGGGCTGCGTATACGTGGCTCTTCTGGATTTTTAATGGGTCATGATGCAGCCACGTGGCTATCACTTACTCCTACGTTAACGATATTTTAGCAAACATAGACATATAATCTTATTTTCTTTATCCTTGCTTAATGCCTTCAACTTTTTAATAATGTTTTACATTGAGAAAATAATAAAATTTCAAGTTTGGAGTGACAAATCCTATAGTAGGCGTGCCACTTTTTTTTTTTTCGCCAAATTTGATGAAGTTTCAAGGTTTGTGATTAGTTTTAACAAACTAATTCTTTTGGAATTTTTGTGACAATTTATTTATTTATTCTTGTGATTATCATGTATGATAAATGATTTATATAATAATAATAATTATTATTATTATTATTTTTAAGGTCACAGCCAAGCTAGCACACCAAATTGGTGTATGAGACCCCCTTGTTTATGGGACAAGGGACCTCTCTCCGCCTAGCGATTTGACTGGTAAAGTTTTCGAAGGTATACATGCTCTACCCCCCTCTGGATTTGAACCTGTGACCTCTTAAGAGGAAACACATGTTCTTAACCATTAGGCCCACTCAGGCTGTAAGTCCATTTGCCAAATGAATATACATTTAAATTGGTAAGTCCAATTAAAAATTATTTTGTGAAATTCTCTCATTAATGGTGTGAGATCTACATTTAAGCCTCTTGATTTATTTATTAAAGTATATTGTATTGTTGTTTAGTAGCTGCACTTGTGGATGTACTTAGTTTTATTATGATAGATATGTATCATTTAAAGTCATTAGAGTAGGGTATTTATGTATAAACCATCATTATACTTAACATGGTCCATTTATTGTGCTTGTGAGATTTATGATATTTTTTTGGCTCTAGTTATTTAAAATAAGTAAATTTGTGGCTCTTTGTTTCTTAATATAGGCATCCAAGTTACTTGGTAGGTGAGTTTTTATTTATCTCACACCCATTATGTGGTGTAATCATCTGATTATTAGGGCCCGACAACGATGATGATGATGATGATTAACATTCACTAAGATCACGATTGGTCTATCAAACCTTAAGGAAGGCAAGAGATTAATTGGAATTCTTTAGAATGTTATTTTGATGCTCGAAAAGCATTAGGAGAAGTGTTCCAAGATCACTGTAGTTTTGAAGACTTAAGGTTAGGAAGGTTGGTATTGCGACAAATATTTTGAAATTGAGATCTAATTTGGGTATACGTAGGGCACTCTAGGAGAATGTTCTTTTCATATTCAATTCTTTGAGTGTCACAAAGGTGACAAATTATTTCATGCCATGGTGTTTTAGGTATTGTCCAACACTCAGTTTCACTATACAACTCATGAGAATTGGTTTGTATTTTAGCAATATTTATTCTTTTCCTTACACTATTCAAAATAGAGAGATAGTTTTGATGTTCAATATTAGGATTAACCACAATCCACCTTCTTGTAGTATCTTAATTTTGTTTTATTCTCTAATTCTTTTTCGCACCAAACATTCTCCTTAAATTTAACTTTAATGATATTTTTAATATCGTCGATATTCTGCAGGATAACTTTTTCCTTTATTCCCCAATGATTTAACAAAGACTTAGCATCATTGTGCCATCCCCTTTTAAGTCATTGGTGATTTTGGCTAGATTCTGAAGCAATTTTGGGGAGCCTTATGTCATCCATGTTGTTTTTCTTGTTATTATACATCAAGTACCTAATCATAGCTATGCTCTCAATGGGGGAAAGGCTTGCTTCTATGAGGAGGGTAGGATAGGGCGTACTGCCTTTAATTTTGATATTATACATGATAAAATTATTTTGAATATGCTCTATCTTTCTCTAGGATTCTTGAGAAACTTTACATCCATATAAGATAACATGAGTGACAAGAGTCTCAAAGACGAGATTTTTCTTATCCCATAGCCAAAGGTTTGTTAATTTACAATGATTTTTAAGCCCATAATAAGATTTCCACCCTCCATTTATCCTTTTCTCAATTCTATAGTTCCAATTCAACTTGTGATTAATATTGATTCCAATATATTTGTACGAAGACGTTGATGTGTTTTCACCGATGAAATAGAGCCCAATTTTTTTTTGAACTTTGAAAGTTCCAAATAATCTTCAACTGTTGATCATAAAGACCTAACAAGTTTCCAATCGGCTTCAGTTCTCTAGTGCTTCATAATAAAAGGCTAATAGAGATGGTTTTTGATGCAGGGATTTTCGAGGGTCATAACTTTTGACTCGATTATCCGTTTGGGATGAAATTTTACAGGGAGTTGTGTCTCGAAGATTTAACTACCATTTCGATCTGATCCTTCATATTGGACATTGTTTCAACACTTTTTCGGGGCCAAATTCCTTCATATAAGGCCTCAAATTGGGGTTTTAGTGTTTTTCTCGGGATTTTTTTAATTAATAATGATCAATTATATCTTATTTTATACACCTAATCAGAAACACGAGTTGAAAAATAGTGTCACTCTAGTTAGCTCTTAGTTATTGTTCAATTTTAGAGTCATGCGAGAATTTTCTAAAATTAGTTTTTTTTCTAAAATTAGTTGTTTTTGAAAATCTCTGATAGTAGTTATAAGGGATTGAAATTTCATTGTAATAGTCAGGATGGAGAAGGAATAAAAGAGAGTTACTTTCCATTCTCATGTGTTTGCATGGTTTTTAGGTCTTGTGAATGAATCCAAGTTTATTAGCTACATCATCTGGTATCAGAGCAGGAAGATGGTTGGGAAAGCAAGAGGAAGAGCATGGTATTTTGCTCAGATGCATAGAGATATGCAAAACCTCCAAAGGCAAGTAGAAGATCTTAAAAATGTGTTGGCTAGTCAGATAATAATATAAAGAGAAGTGTTTGATGAGGAGACAGATCGAGGAGATGTAGATCAATATACATAACATGAAGAAGAACAATTAGACTGCATGACTTTTGAAGAGAGGATGCTCAAGTATTTAGAAGGGAGAAACGTTGGGATCAAAATGGAAGTTTCAGAGTATTCAAGGAGTCCTAAACTAGAGGATTTAATAGATTGGATGAACGCCATGATTTTTTTTTTTAATGGATGCCGATGTGAAAGGAAAAGAAATATAAATTTCCATGCATGAAGTTGAAGTGTCACGCCATGATTTGGTGGGATCATGTGTAGAAAGATAGAGCAAAAAAAGGAAAAGACAAAATTAGGACCCAGAGCAAGATGGAAAAAAAAGGCAATTTTTTTTTGTTATCTTTGTTTACCATCTCCATACTTTCTTCTTATTTCTTTCATTCTCTTTGTTATCCATTCATAAACTTTATTCCTTTCTGTTTTTTTTTCTTTTTCTGCCATCTACAAAAACATTTTCTTCTTTTTTATTTTTCTGTGTTTACCATCTACAAAATTTTATCTCTTCTTTTTCTTTTTGACCCACAATGCTGAAAAACCTAAATAAACTTCAAAACTATAAGTCTAACAATAATAATCAATATCTCACCCTGTCAATTGAAAGGTGATAATTTTTTAGTTTCCTTGAAAGTGTTATCATTCAATGTAAATAGACATGGCTTAGGATATGAAAAGGAATTCAAGATTCTTATACATAATTATTCAAAACCAATTTAGTTTGTATGAGTGTCATGTTTATTGTCGAATATTCGAAGGGGAAGGATTGAAATGTTCTAGGAGTTCATGAAGATAACTCTAAAATTGTTCATAAAATTGTTCATGGTAAAAACGTTGGTGAAATTTATTAATGTTGGAATACTAAGAGGGGGGTTTAAATTAGTATGAGCACTTTATACCACAATATATATTCTTTCTCTTTATCAACAATGTTCAATAATTTATCATCAATGTATAATCTATGATTGCATTCAATATACATATCATAAGCATGCAATCATAAGTAGCATCACATCAAGAACATAGTACACCAGTATTTACATGGAAACCCAAATGGAGAAAACCACAAAATGCTTTATTATATGTATATAAAGAATTCATTCATAGGAAGCACCAACTTTCCAATTCTCTAGATCCAACTGAAAAGAGGCTACAACCCCCTATTTACAAGGTCCAACCTGAAGGAAGCTACAACTCCCTGAATTCTCTGGCTCCAACCAAAAGGATGCTACAACCACCTAGGTTCTCCGGCTCCAGCTGGAAGGTGGCTACAACTACCTAGTTCTTTGGCTCTAACCTAAAGGAAGATCCAACTCCCTGATTCTTCGACACCAACCAGAAGGAGGTTACAACCCCATTTCCTTTCCCCTTCCAACTGCCCTGAACTATAATTGTAGACCAACTATCACTACCACAATCACTTCCATTGTCAACCTGACACTATATCCAACCTGTCATTGTATTTCACTATGACCGATACTCAACCAAATCCTCTCACATGGGTCATACACCAAGGACACATCTCAACTAGATGTCCATCATCATCAACAGATGTCTCTACCACGTATGTACCAAGATCACCAACATACAATCAAGTACCAATATGTACCATGCATAAACCATGCATCAACCTATGCCACAACCTATACCATCAACAATGTACCATAAGAAGTCCATCAACCATGCACCAAACTTGCATCATCATCAAATGTACCATACCATGTTCCAACCATGAACAAAGCTTCCACCAATATGCCAATATCACCAATATATGCCTCAAGCACTATGCCAACATCAAGTGTCCAACATGCACCTCAGTCATGTGCCAAACCATGAACCAAGCTATGCCTCAACAAGTATTATACCAACATCAACAAGAAATGCATCAATCATGTACCTCAAACCATGTGCCTCAAGTATGTGCCAAACACGTTGCAACCATATGTCTCAAATATGTATCAACATCACTAAGATATACCTCAACCAATACATCAAAGATATGACTCAACTAGGTATCATATCACTCATGAAATGCCTCATAAATAAAGTACCAAAAAATCACCAAGAAGTACCAACAACAAAGAACATTTACCTCATGTATATGCCTCAAACCATATGTCGATTTCTCAACCAACATGCCAATCACATGCCTCAAGCATGCTCCACAACTAAAAAATGTACCATAACCTAATCATAAAAACATATATAAAACATACCTCTTAGCTCTGGAGTACTTGCAACATATGATCTCAGACCAACCTGGGAAATCCTTAGCTTCAACACACTGGTACTAGCATTCTTCTCAATTCTGCAAGTGCCTCACTAGACATACACTAGTTGACCCTCGAGTATGCCTCGTTAGACTATTTATAGGCTGACCCATGAGTGCCTTCTCAACTAGGGTTTCAGAAGAACCCTAGTACTCTACAGCTCTGAAACTCTCACACTTTCTCCTTTGCCTTAGACTTGTTGTCGCATTCACCAAAAGACCAAAATAGACCATAACGAATCACTAGATAGATATTCAATGTAAGTGTGTGAGTGTACTTGTGAATGAATCCTGGAGGTGTATTTATACTAATGTTGGGTAACCTCTCTCCTTAAAACTAGGGATTCTAGAGTTTTCTTGTTACAACCACTTTACCCTTTCATTCGTGACTTGTAACTAACTAGGGGCTTGTTTCCCATTATTCGGGGTTTCCAACTTCACAACATCATATATCCCTAATCGTGAGGTAGCACATGGCGTTCCACATATCACAGTAAATGGCACAAGGTGTACTATCCGTATATGATAGTATTACCTACAATTACATTATCCTTTACGTCGTTATTCCTCATTAAAATTTGGGTCCCATAACCACACCTCCAGGGCTACATGCAGACTACATCAAATGTACCCAAGTAACTCACCATCATTCTCGATCATACAAATTTCAACCAATTGTCCAACATCTTTGGACCTCTCCAAGGGTTGACATCAATCTCTAAGGGTTGACATCAATGACAACCAATTGTCCAAACCAATTGTCCAACAATCTCCCCCTTTGGCATTGATGGAAACACCAACATTGATGGAAACAATGATGATCAAATGTTCATGCTCCCCCTGTGACCATTTCTCCTTATCAATGTTTTTCACTCTCCCCCTTTGACATCAATGGAAAAAGGATATGTTTCCTTGGGGCCACTCCCCCTGTCTTCATGCATCTATTATCTCTTTGTTCACATGCCTTTGTTCTTTCTTTCCTTATTTGACAAAAGTTAACTCCCCCTATTGATATGTCTCCCCATGCTTACATGCTACTGATATTCTTGTATGAATCTCTTTCTCTAATGATTTCTTTTACCTTGACTTTTCTTTAAGATGTAGATCAATGTAGGAATACCTGTATATGTTTCCTTTCCTCTCTTCTAGTGTTTCTTATTTTCCATTGGTGCTTCCTCTTGAATTTCACTGACATATATAAAAAACATTCATTATTTGATTTATTTACTTGACCATATTGTTCAACAATATCCTTCTGCTGATATATCTTTTGTTGACTGTTTCTCTTTCCCTGTTCTTCTT
>WSFP011459312.1:0-19019 GCA_009831015.1 Picea engelmannii | reverse complement strand
AGAATATCCCAAGTTGTTCTTTGTCATTGTTTTCAAAGGGGTAGAATACCATAAAGGCCATTGATCTGGCAATTGCGCACATTGTAAGGGGGAGAAGCTTGCATTTGCGCATATTGAAAAGGGTAGAAGCTTGCATGATCTGGAAGTTGCACACATAGAAAGGGGGAGCAGCTTGTAGTTGTGCACATTGAAAGAGGGAGAAACATGCAGTTGTGCACATCGAAAGGGAATAGTCGAGCATAATGACCATAGTTTTGGCAGTCACCTTTCAGAACAGAGAAGCAGGATCTTTTGGTTGCCATCAATGAAAAATGGGGAGTTTTTTTCACATATATTTTCATTGATGTCAAAGATATAATGTACATGGAACACAGGCAGTGGAAGTGCATGAAAGGTAAAAGAAATGAAAAGGAAGACACGAAGGTGCAGAGATGACCGCATGAATGTATGAAGTGAAATCGAAGAAAACAGAGTTGAATAACCCTTGTAGGCATCGATGAACAGTGACCCTTGGATCGAGACGAAGCTAATGCAATGGAGTGGACTGCGACGAAATATGTGGAAGTCATGTGACTGAGTGGATTGGGATGGAATATGTGAAAGTTATGTGACTGAGTGGACTGGGACGGAATATGTGCAAGTTGCGTAAATGAAAATTTGCAAGGCACCTTAAGCTAGTGCAATGAATCACACAATGGAGTGTGATGAGATTAAGTCCATATGACAAGCAACGAAGTGGAATGCGACTGAATGAGTAGAAGGTTGGAAGACAAGAGAGTGAGTCACCAGGGGACTCTAACATTTTTATGGGAAACTGGGTGAGTGTTCTACAGGGAAAATGAGACAAGATGAAGACTTGTGACTTGAGTCTTGCGCTCCCATTTTATGTGTGCATTGAACAATTCAGAATGTAAATTGTTGCGTCAATTTTGAGGAGATGAGCTGGAGCATGTTCATTGATATATTTGGTTTGTTTTATTTAGTCAAAGAATGTCCAGTCGTAACTAACCAAATAATATTCTTAATTTAGAGAGAAGTGTGTCCACATATACCTACCTGTACTTTAATATGGTCAAGATTTGTCCATAATATAATTGTCATGCGTCCATGTCCTTTATTTAGACAGAAGTGTAACTGACAGGACTTTGATCTGGTCAAATAATGTCCACAATGTAATTGTTACAAGTCCACATACAGTAAGGGGAACTCAGGAAAAAACATTATAAATAAGGATGTGCTATGTTTGATTCATGCATTGATAATTGTAGAGAAAAATATTGAAAAGGTCCGGTTCTGTAAGAATTTTTTTCTTAAATTGAATTAAGGGTGGTGCTAGGGTGAGTTGAAGCTCAATGAGGATTGGTGTCCTCACTGTCTGTGACAGGTTGGTGCTGAGAGGACCGGTGTCCTCATTATCTACGACAAGTTAGTGCCTAAGAGAATTAGTGTCCACAATATCTGCGACAGGTGAGTGCATGTCAAACTAAAAAATTATAAATTGTAAGTTGGTTCTTGTAGAAGAACATAAAGAAAGATGTTTTATGGTTTTCTCCCGCATTGGGTTTCCACATAAAAAATTTGGTGTGCTATGTTTTATGTGTTGTTTTGATTTTTGCATGCATTGGTGATTAAGTAAACACTTCTAAATAACTTTAATCATTGAAAGGAAATAAATTAGTGCTAATTGATACAATATTGATTCACCCCCCATCAGTATTGATTTTAGTTTCAACATGCTATCCCTCTTTCATCCCTTCATAACTTCCAGGGGCTATCAAGCAAAGGTCCTGATAGTTTTCTTTTCAAATTCGATGTATTATGTCGAAGCTATGACTATGTTTCTGATGCTCAAAAATTGAAATTATTTTCTGCTACACTCAAGAATGTAGCCTTGCAATGGTTCATGGGACTTGGTAGGAAATATATCAGCACATGGAATACTATGAAGAAGAAAATTCTCCAAAAATATCAAGATTGATACAAAGGGAAGGATCTTCACGAAGAAATTTTTAGGATTACCCAGAAAGAAGAAAAAATTTTGGAAGATTACATGGAAAGATTTGGATATAACAGATGATTGCATGGACCTTTTGAACTTAATGGGTAGAGGGGACATCTCCCAAATGGAATATGATGATATTTATGACCTTTGCAGAAGATACTCCAAAGGAATTTCCAAGCATGGGAAGGTTCCAAGAGATATTTCTATTATAATCACAAAGGCAGCCACTGGGGGAGTCTCCAATGCAGAATTAGGTAATATGTTGAACAATTTTAAAACTGATATTTTGAGTTCATTAGATACATGATTTGACACCTTGAAATTCAAGAAAAAGCGATCAAAAATCGAAAGGGAATTATCTGTATTGTGTCCAAAGAGAAGGAAAAAGCATCCTTTAAGGGAATGCCCACTGGATAGCATTGAAACTTGCAAAATTTGTGAACAAAACCACTCTACTAGTATTTTCCCTTCCCTCTCATGATTAAAAGTAGTATACCATGGTGCCAACGAAGAAATGGGGCAAATTTTCTTCGTTTCTCAAAAACGACCTTGGCGGCCACGATAGCCAAGTATGGGCCAAGACCCCTCTCATTTTTTTTAATTCTTATTGGTCTAACCACCAAACTCAATCCCAATTGTTAGTACCAAAACCTACATAACTACTTTGTCATCCTTAAACATAACCTATTCATCCAAAATCCTTCCTCAAACGTAATCTTTCCTTTATATGCTTTATACTTCATTCGTTCTATTCAACTTTTGGTTTGATTTCCCTTGCTTTGATTTAATTTTATTTGTTTCTTTCTTAAGATATGATTAAAGTGGTTATAAAGATTTCAGTCATATCAAGGATGGATTATTTCAGTATGTAAGTTGTTTTATCCCCATTTTGTTGATAACTAAGGATATTATGTCTCGAGGCCCTCAGGTTGCAGATATGGAGTGTCGAGAGACTGCATAACTAGCAGTATCCTTTTTTCACAAATGAAGACCCTTCTCACCACCACAGAGGTCATATATTTTTAGATGGCATCCACCACACCAGTTGTATTTCGGAAGGCACTGGGCCTTCCTCCATGAGGTACAAGTTAGTATTATGGTGATCATCATTTCAATATTTGAGGCATTTAAGTATGTTGTATGTTAGATTGCTTTAGATTTCATGATATATGCTTGGACATTATGCCTTTTTCCCTGCTTCACCTTAGTGGTTGAAATTGTGCCCTAGTAAGTGGTCTTCCTTGGGGATGGGTTTTCTACTAGGAACTCCCTTTAAGAGCCATTGTACCACTCCTGACCATACTTACCACTTTTCATCACCATTTTCCCCCATCTCCTTATCTCTTGGGATTTTAGGGTGTATTGACCCAAGAAGGGGTTGTCCCTCATTCTATGGGAAGAAGGGGATGAAGGCCCAAAGAGATTGATGTTGGGTAAAAGATAAAATCCTATGTATGAACCTTCTAGATGCTTCGCCCAGGGATCACCCAAGAAAGCAATGAAACGGTTATCTCTGAGAAAAGGGGGACCCACAAGAAATATGATTAAGAATGCTTAAAAGGTTATTTGGAGGATAGGAGGTCTCATCATGAGCTAGCCTATCATGTCCATGGGTATCTAGTGGTATGAAATTACCATCATCTAGTCACCAAGCCAGGGTGATGGCTCTCAGTTGCATGGTTGAGAGAAAGGGGATCTCATCACGAGACAGCCTTCTCATTTCCGCTAGGTATTTGTGGGTGACATTGTCTTTGTCTCGACACCACACCAGGGCAGTGGCCTTTAACTTTTCCTTAAATTTATGAAATAAACAAAGAATGGAAAAATAATGGGCTTGGAAAAAGGGCATTGCAAACGAAGGTACCACACACCCTCTACAAAGGCACCCATGAATGAGACACTACAACCCATTTTATGTCATGAAACCCATGCCCATTGAGTCTTGGACCTTAACCACTTCACCCACTTTACATGGATTAGAGAGGGATCTCTTGGAAACTCTCCTTGACCTAGAGAAATATCTACCCAATAGGACACCTCGTCAACCCTCACATATTCAATCTTGACATGTTGCATAATGTCTTTGAGCACTTAATTGTTTGACATAATAATCTTTGATGTGCATGCTTAGGTGGCTCATTTATTGATTGGATTCACTTATCATGATGTTATGACTTGAGATCCTTTGAGGGGGTGCTTATTTATCTTTGCATGACCTAGTTGGTGGACAGTTTTGGAAGAACAAACCTAGCTTGGCCTTCCATGGGGCTTGAATCCCAAAGGTGGATGCCAAGGGATCGCATGATGGATGAGAGAGATTAAACATTGAATTCCTAGAGGATGAATTGGACGACATAACCTAGCCCCCACATGCCAAACGTTTTTCCTAGGAGAGGCAAAATGCAACCTTTAGAGGCATGACGTCACCTAGGTAGGTCAGGGTTTGGTGGTGAGGTTGAAATGCATTGGCACAAGGACGTTGTGAGGGGATTGAGGCTTTGAACATGAAGGAATTCATTTGGATGTTTGATATTTGGCTTTAGAAATCCTTTATACACTCCTCCTTCACCAACGACCTTCTCCTAGTGCCAAAATGTCCCCTAAAGGGGTGACATCTTTATAAACTAGGGTTTTATTTGTTAAAAAGTGAAATTAAATTGAATTGTTTAATATTAATTTGTAAAAGGGTAAATATTAGGGTTGTTGACACCTAGTCTTGTGGTTTACCCTTAATTATGTGGACAAACTATCTCGGTGACATTTTGTATAAATAAGAGATCATAAGATCTCATTTTATCGTAACTCTCCATTGTGAGAGGCTCTTGGACTGAAATTTTCGCTCTCTTTGGATAGTTCTCTCTCTTGTGCTTTTGTTTATGGCTATGTCTTGGATTATTGGTTGATGGAAATTATGCACTAGCCTTGGAAGGCTTTTCTCTAGCTTTTATGGTGGTTTGTCTTAGTTTTTTCCTTGAATTGGTAAGGTTTCTACATTGTTGTTATCATTTATTTTTAAAGTCAAGGTTACTTGCTAGAGTTAGGTGGGAAGTATAAGGGCATACACCCCCACATTAGTCTCAATCACTTTATGCTTACATTATATTGGTTTAACAAGGGTTTGCTAAGAGAATTATAAGGGCATACACCCTCTTAGCCTAAACCCTAGCTAGAGATACTTTCCTTGGGGAGTAAGAGGATTTACACCCCCAAAGAGGTAGTACCTCTAGCTCTTTCTTTGCTTGACTCCATTAACCCTTTTTTAAAGGCACTAGTCATTTACTTATTGCATTGGAGAAATAAATTGTTTCCTTGGTAAACGTGAAATTTTCGAGTTTTAAAGTTCTCTCTTTGGGATAGTGATCTTGATGACTTGGGGATTCTTCCTCCCTTAGGGTGTCCCCTTTCAACCACAATTTCTTTCTTTTGTAGTAAAAATAACCTACAGCCATTAGGTCTGCACTAACCCTAGCCTACTAACCGCATTTGTTCCTAAACTAACCCTAGACTAGGCCTAAAAATATTCCCTCACCCACTACTAACCTAGGCGCACCTTTTGAGCTAATTACGAGTTATTTTTGTTGGATAAACTTTCTGATATAGGGCTTGGTTTGCTACAGCCATAAGGATGATAGATTCAATGCAGAAACCCTAAGATAAACTCACTCTTAACTTGTGCTTTCACCGCCAAAACTTGCTAAAAGTTTGCTAACTTGTTCTACTAGGTTTAAGGCATTTTCGGGTGTCTTATCTGAGAATTTTGGTGGCTGATTTTACTGCTGTCATAACAAACTTTCTATATCCATAAGGCTGCCAAAAATACTTCTACATACAATCTTTATGACAGCCACAATTAATTGCTAAAGTTTCATGCTATAAATTGTGAAGTTTCTCTAGACATTATCTACTTGTTTCAAGCATATCTCACTTGACTTTAAGCAATCTTTTAAGCAATTATGATACTTCTTTCTTGCTGATATATACTGTTATCTATTAGTGAAAATTAGGGACAGAAATTTTAACTTGTTGATCCAACTAACATACATTATTGCAAAGTGGTTCCTCTTGTGTCTCGGGAAGGTACCAACATCTCAGCAATTCACTGAAGTCTTTGGAAACCTCTAAACCACTTGAGACTCATCTTTGATTTCCATTTTCCATCTATATATTTGACCTTAGGGACCTCTTTCTTTCATTTTCATTTCTCACATCCATTTTCCCTCTAGGTTCACCAAGATCGCCACCCTAGAGTGACCTAGTCACCCTTGAAGTGTGGGACC
This sequence comes from Picea engelmannii, assembly GCA_009831015.1. Lineage (NCBI taxonomy): Eukaryota > Viridiplantae > Streptophyta > Pinopsida > Pinales > Pinaceae > Picea > Picea engelmannii. The sequence continues at coordinate 12,740 of WSFP011459312.1, read as the reverse complement.
TACATCAAGGTGACATTGGGTGTAGTGTCCCTCAAGTTGTCACCATTTGATGGTTTGATCATGCTTTTCCCAACCTAAAAGTTGTGCGATAACATTTCCGCTCCGTTTCTAGGGAGGATTTTGAATCCTCTTCGAAACCCTAACGACACTTTGGCAAGATATCCCAAGGCCTTTATCCCTTAGCTTCCCTAGAAAACCCACCCAAGGGATGTTCCCTTTCCACCCTTGATGAACTCTCCTTAAAGTTCATCTGGAGACTCCACCTTCCACGAACCCACCTTTCCCCTTTCCTCCTTTGGGGAGACTTAATCTCACCTGACGACTCCTTTGAGGTGTCTTTTCAATCAATAGAATTATGGCACCATGGGATGAACCCTCATCCAGAACTTATTATGACTCAACGATGACATTATTACAGATGGGAAAGGAGAAGGTTGCTAATAAATCAACTAAATAAATGATGAATCGCATAAGAAAGTTCCTTCCTGCCCTTGACAATGAATAAGTGTTCGAAGAATAGACATATCAAGAAAGTCGTCAATAAGAGAACACGATGAGTTGTGACGCTTTTGAAGACCTTGATGATACTTTATTCCATGACCTCGAAAGTGAAGAAGTATCAGAGGAAACCTTGGATTTGATAGATCCCCTTGAAGAAAATAAGCAAAGAACTATGCACTAAGAATCAAGCCTCTTGTGATGAAGAGGCGATGGAGGGGCTTGTCCATAAGAAGAGAGAAGAATTATGATAAAGCGCAACATATTGAGGCACCACTATATTTGATCTCGCTTGATGGAGGTGAGGTTGTCCAACCTTGTATACCTCCTGCACATGATGTTGAAGAAGCGATCAGTCTTGATGATGAAAAATTTGAAGGTCCAGTTGAAGACGACCATACCTCTACTCCTCCTGCACACTAAGATGAAAAGATGGTCATTTTCAGTCATACTAATGGTCTTATGAAAGTACCCTTCGATATGGTTGATGAGCCTATAGACACTTTCATACAGACTAGTAGATGCAGATGGGATCTTGGTTGTCTCAAATTTGATAGAGACCCCATTTATGACATTGAGGGTAGCTCTCGAGTAGAGGGGGTGTCATTTTCAGAGGATTATTCTTCATGCGTGTATGATTCAGATATTTGGCATCTTGGTGATGATATAGTTACAGATTTTTTATTCCCCTTTGAGGATGACTTGTTGCAGGATAATCAGGATAATATTTAGTCATCCATTGATACATACCCTTTTGAGGATGCACACTTGTTCCATGAGGATTTTCATTCATCATACTCATATTTTGATAGACACTAGGTCATGGCTTGCGCAAATCACTCCAAGGCCCATGCTACCAAATGGAATTACTTTCATGTTGAGACCTTTTGTGGGGATTTGCATATAAGGAAGCGGTGTCTCTTTAATCTGAGGGAAGAAATTTTGTCTAGACATGAGGTTGTGCCTTACTGCATTTCCCCTTGTTTGGGAGATAAACATGCTTTCTTGGGATCTTATCCTTTCTCATCCTTCATGGAGAAGTGATTTTCTGAGTGAAGATGAAGATGATCCATAGTTTATATATGGTATCCCTCTTCAGACATGGATTGATCAGGCTTTTAGCTACACTTTCCGGCAGGATGATCAAGCTTATGGTTTCTCTTTCCAGCAGGATTTCTTCCCTCCCACCCATCTCCATGAAGTTTATTTCATGATAGATTATATATGTGTTTATGCTCATGATTATTATGTGCTTGATTTATCTTTTTTTTTTCACATGATTAAGCACATGGGAAGATATCTTGATGAAATGATAAATAGGTGGTTGCACTGGTTGTATGACTTCACCTAACATCACCTATCACTGGATCTTCAAGGCCCCAGGTAAGTAGGTAGGTCATTTGATTTCCTACAATTGCATCTTGATTGCTCATAGTAGTATATATACATTTCATATTTCATTATTCTCTATTTGCATATTGATTTCATGCTTAGTTTAGAAATTTTTGAGAAAATGTCAAAATTTTGATTTTCTAGATTAGCTTCTCATTTTGGATTTTATGGATAAAGGGTGATAGCACCACCCTAGATGCTATGATCCCTTTCTTTGAGTTTTGGCAGGCACATGTCTACCAGGATATGTTGCATTTCTCATGCACTCTACGATGAGCACATGTCCCCAAGTAGGAGCCAGATGTTATCCCCATTTTGTGGATAACTAAGGAGATTATGTCTCAAGGCCCTTGGGTTGAAAATATGGAGTGCCAAGAGACTACATGACTAGAAGCATCATTTTTTCACAGATGGAGACCCTTCTCACCACCACATAGGCCATATATTTTTAGATGACATCCACCACACCAACTTGCTTCCGGAAGGTAGTGGGCCTTGCTGAGGTACAAGTTAGTATTATGGTGAGCATCATTTCAATATTTGAGGCATTTAAGTATGGTGTATCTTAGACAGCTTTATATTTCATGATATATGCTTGAACATATGCCTTTTTCCCTACTTCACCTTGGTGGTTGACATTGTGCCCTAGTAAGTGGTCTTCCTTGGGGATGGGTTTGCTGCTAGGAAGTCCCTTGAAGAGCCATGGTATCGTTCCCAACCATACTTACCACTTTTCATCACTATTTCCCCCCATATCCTTATCTCTTGGGATTTTAGGGTGTATTGAACCAAGAAGGGTTTGTCCCTCGTTTTATGGGAAGAAGGGATTGAAGGCCCAGAGGGATTAATGTTGGGTAAAAAATAAAATCCTATGTATGAACCTTCTAAATGCTTCACCCAGGGATCAACCAAGAAAGAAATGAAATGCGTATCTCTGAAAAAAGGTGGGGCCACAAGAAATATGATTAAGAATGCTTAAAAGGTTAGTTGGAGGATAGTAGGTCTCATCATGAGCCAGCCTATCATGTCCATGGATATCTAGTGGTATGACATTTCCATCATCTGGTCATCAAGCCATGGTAATGGCTCTCAGTTGCATGGTTGAGATAAAGTGGGTCTCATCACTATCCAACCTTCTCATTTCCACTAGGTATTTGTCGGTGACACTCTCATTGTCTAGACACCACGCCGGGGCAGTGGAATTTAAATTGTCCTTAAATTTATGAAATAAACAAAGAATGGAAAAATAATAGGCTTGGAAAAAGTGCATTGCAAATGAAGGTACCACACACCCTCTACAAAGGCACCCATGAATGAGACACTACAACCCCTTGTATGTCATGAAACCCATGCCCATTGAGTATTTACCCTTAACCACTTCACCCACTTTACATGGCTTAGAGAGGGATCTCTTGGAAAATCTCCTTGACCTAGGGAAAGATCTACACATTAGGACACCTCGTCAACCCTCTCATATTCAAGCTTGACAAGTCACATAATGTCTTTGAGCACTTAATTGTTTGGCATAGTAATATTTGATGAACATGCTTAGGTGGCTCATTTATTGATTGGATTCACTTATCATGATGTTATTACTTGATATCCTTAGAGGGCGTGCTTATTTTTCTTTGCAGAACCTAATTGGTGGACAGTTTTGGAAGAACAATCCTAGCTTGGGCTTCCATGGGGCTTGAAGCCCACATGTGGATTCCAAGAGCCCGCATGCCAGATGAGAGAGATTAAACAATGAAGGCCCATAGGATGACTTGGATGGCATAACCTATTCCCCACATTCCAAACTTTTTTCCTAGGAGAGGAAAAACGTTACCTTTAGAGGCATGACGTCACCTAGGGGGGTTAGGGTTTGGTGGTGAGGTTGACATGCATTGGCACAAGGAAGTTTTGAGGGGCTTGAGTATTTGACCATGAAGGAATTCATTTGTATGCTTGACATGTGGCTTTGGAAAGCCTTTCTACACTCCTCCTTCACCAACGACCTTCTCCTAGTGCCAAAATGTCCCCTAAAGGGGTGACCTCTTTATAAAATAGGGTTTTATTTGTGCAAAAGTGAAATTAAATTGAATTGTTTAATATTAATTTGTAAAAGGGGAAAGATTAGGGTTTTTGACCCCTACTCTTGTGGTTTACCCTTAATTATGTGGACAAACTATCTTAGTGACACTTTGTATAAATAAGAGATCATAAGATCTCATTTTATCATAACTCTCCATTGTGAGAGGCTCTTGGACTGAAATTTTCGCTCTCTTTGGATAGTTCTCTCTCTTGTGATTTTTTTTATGGATATGTCTTGGATTATTGGTTTATGGAAGTAATGTGCTAGCCTTGGAAGGATTTTCTCTAGCTTTTATGGTGGTTTGTCTTAGCTTTTTCCTTGAATTGGTAAGGTTTCCACATTGTTGCTATCATTTATTTTTCAAGTCAAGGTTATTTGCTAGAGCTAGGTGGGAATTATAAGGGCATACACCCCCACCTTAGTATCCATCACTTTATGCTTACATGATATTGGTTTAACAAGGGTTTTCTAAGAGAAGTATAAGGGCATACACCCTCTTAGCCTAAACCCTAGCTAGAGATACTTGCCTTAGGGAGTAAGAGGATTTACACCCCCAAGGAGGTAGTACCTATAGATAATTATTTTATTGACTCCATTAACCCTTTTTTAAAGGCACTAGTCATTTACTTATTGCATTGGAGAAAGAAATTGTTGCCTTGGTAAACATGAAATTTTCAAGTTTTAAAGTTCTCTCTTTGGGATAGTGATCTTGATGCCTTGGGGATTATTCCTCCCTTAGGGTGTCCCCTTTCAACCACAATTTCTTGATGCTATATTAAAACTAACCTGCATCCTTTAGGGCTTCACTAACCCTATCCTACTAACCGCATTTACTCCTAAACTAACCCTAGACTAGGCCTAAAAATCTGCCCTCACCCACTCCTAACCTAGGCACACCTTTTGAGCTAATTACAAGTGATTTTTGTTGGATAAACTTTCTAATATAGGGATTGGTTTGCTACATCCATAAGGATGCTAACTTCACTGCAGAAACCCTAATATAAATTCACTCTTAACTTGTCCTTTTACCGCCAAAACTTGCTAAAAGTTTGCTAACTTGTTCTACTAGGTTTAAGGAATTTTTGGGTGTCTTCTTTGAGGATTTTGTTGGCTGATTTTACTGCTGTCATAAAAAAGTTGTTGCAGCCATAAGGCTGCCAAAAATAATTTTGTATACAATATTTTTGATAGCCACAACTAATTGCTAAAGTTTCATGCTATAAATTGTGAAGTTTCTCTAGTCATTATCTACTTGTTTCAAGCATATCCCACTTGAATTTAAGCAATCTTTTAAGTATCTATGGTACTTATTTCTTGCTGATATATACTTTTATCTATTTCTTCAAATTAGGGATAGAAATTTTAACTTGTTGATCCAACTAACATACATCATTGCAAAGTGGTTCTTCTTGTGTCTCGGGCAGGTACCAACATCTCAACAATTCACCAAAGTCTTTGGCAACCTCTAAACCACTTGAGACTCGTCTTTGCTTTCCATTTTCCATATAGATATTTGAACTTAGGGACCTCTTTCTTTCCTTTCCCTTTCTCACATCCCTTTTCCCCGTAGGGTCAATAGGATCGCCTCCCTAGAGTGACATAGTCACCCTTGAAGTGGGAGACCTACATCGAGGTGACATTAGGTGTAGTGTCCCTCAAGTTGTCGCCATTTGATGGTTGGGTCGGGATTTTCCCAACCTACAACTTGTGCGATAACAAGCTGCGGGATTTATTATTATTTGTGAGGCTAAATACTAAGTTGTTGTGAAAAGAGTTTAGTTTTTTACTGCGCATTTTCACCAGAGTTGCCTACAAAAATGTAGGTATTTTGACGGCACATGTCAAAAAGAATTATTTGGGAACAGTGATGAATCGACACATCCTTTAATAATTTTCACAATTTCAAATCATATATTATCCATTAAAGGTGGTTGTTATTGGATAAATCGGTAGGTGAGAAAACTAACTGATCTCCCTAGATCCACCTAGATCTAGAACAAAACACACCAGAACATGACGCTTTCCTTAAGTTTTAAATTTTGAATTTACTAACGAAAGAGGGATAGGTGACATACCGTTTAAACGTCGCTTCCTCTCACCATCGCCATCCTAGCTCCATTCCAACACTCATACAATGATGATCCTGCAAAAGAACGCAACCAACCAAAGTGATAGTAATAGCATAAAATCAATAGAAACTTATGCATGTGTTAGCGACATTTCTTGCAAAGGGGGGGTTAGATGCAAGGGAATGGGTTAAAAACCCACTTGTCCTAAGTTTGAGATGCTAATGATACTGTGTTTAAATGGAAACCAATTCTGGACAGCAGGATTTTGCGCGCCCAGATCAACGGCGCGCATCGGATTCCGGAGCCCCCCCGCCTTTCTATCTTTAAGCAGGCGGGGGGGTCTGGAATCGAGGGCGTACCTCTTCAATGGTCACGATCGGAGCATCCGGATCAACGGCTCTCAAGGAGATTCCGGACCCCCCCCCCGCCTTTCTACCTTTAAGTGGAGGGGGGGGGTCCGGAATCAGGCGCGCATCTTCCCAACGGCCGAGATCAAAGCTCCCGGATCAACGGCGCTCAGGCGATCCCATCCTTCTCAGCTGCTCTATTTTAATCGATGTAGGCCCTTCTCCCTAGTTGCCATGTGTCCCCCCATATCCACTCTTTTAGTCCATCTCATCATCCACTCACCACCTGCCACGTGTTCCGCTCCCTTCCATGTTATCCTCCCACTGAAGTGTGCCCATTATATCTCATCGCTTGCCCCCTTCGCCTATTGTCTTCCACCATGTTTCTTTCTCTGTCGCCCCTCTCACACCCTCATAGTTTTGGTGCCACCACTCCCGTTATGCGCCCCATCCTTCGCGTTGGCCTCCACGCCTATCCATCAGGCCATTCATCTGATCTAGGTGGCAGCGCAAAGGGTCTTCCACGTCGCAAAACTGTTGAGTTGGCTGGGCCATCCTCAATCCCAATGAAGCAGTTATTGAGGTAGTTGGTGGTGGTTAGACATCGCCTCCGCCATAATGGGAAAGTCCGGCAACGAATTGAAGGCACGTCGATTCACCCACGGAACTGTTAAGAGTTCGATTGCGTCTGCCATAAGTTGCACAATCATTCAGAGGCGGCAGCTGCAGATGGTCAGAAGCCATGCAGATGCAATGTGTTTAATGCAGCGTCTCGATTTTGTTGTTGGTTGTTGTTTTGAGTATATGTAGGCGTTTTCGCCATTTTTGTATCTATCGATGGTTGAGAAGAGCTCCCGGTTGTAAAGTTTTAATAAAGCACTAATACTCTGGTTATGTATGAACTTTTGAGACTTCTTGTCTTATGAATGCCAGTTTCTTTCACGTCTCTGTTTACACTGTGTTAGAACAGCTCGGAATCGGAGGATCCAGTCGGGTTGTAGCTGTTGTAGGATGATGTAGGTTGGATCATTGTAGCAGTTACGTTGTTTCTAATCAGTTGCTGTGACTTTCCTGACACTGAGTGACTTGGAATTGGAGGATCCAGTCAAGTCCCCTTTTCAGTTCCTTGAGACCCTGAACCAAGAGGATCTTGCATTCAGAGTCTTTCTTCTGCAAACCACTGAAAGCCTGTTGCATGAAGTTGTTTGTTCACCTTTCTTACCAAGTCTTCCACCTGCTCATCTTTTAATTAACTCAATGGCTGAAGTTAGATCAAGACCTCCTATGTCCCATACATGCTAGACCCAGTCCCTGAGTTAGAATGATACCTCCTCGAGTCTTTACCTCCATTTGATCGTCCCATTAAAACTATCGTGACATAAAATTGATGGGTGTCAGGCTCTGCCCCTGCAAGCAGTCAAGGAGTGACTTCCGACGCTAACATTTATGGCGTTGTTGCCGGGGACGAAGTTGAATATTTTCCCCAAGATTGAACGACAACGATTAGCTGATTCTGAAGGTGCATCAGATATCAGAACTATTGAGATTGCTACTGTGCACCTGGTGACTCCATTGTGACGACTCCACTAGAGCGAACCCACTATTTTAATTGTGGCTTCCAGAGGCAGACATACGCGGTCACATCCACAACTGCCTCTAGCTACACCTGTAACTGATCCAGAGGTGGTTCTCAAAAAAGGAAAGGCACCTGAAGAAGAAGCTTCCACCGCTGAAATAGGTAATTCGCCATTTCCTTCTGTAAGAACTCCTTTTTCTCCTCCTCAGTTTCTTGATAGACCTCCTTCAGAGGTTTCCCATTTCCTGAATTTTGGGAGTGTTCCTGCTGAGTTTTCCCCTCCTGGTCTGGGACTGGAGGGAGAAACCCTTGTCACTCCCCTCTCCTTTGAAGTTGTTCCTCGGCGAAGACCCGTGACTACAGAAGATTTCCCCACTCCTATCTTTACCACTCCTGCACAAAGAAAAACACCTACTGACTTGAGCTCGATAGCCTTCTCCTTAAATCCCCTCTTGTTTCCCACTCCACTTTGAGACTCATTCCCAGTAGCCCCTTCGCGAACTCCTTCTCCTCCCAGCTCTCCTCCACCTAATATTCCTATGGCTGGTGTTAATCCCCCTCTGAATAGAATGGATGCCATAGTCACTGCTAGATATGCTCCCTTAGTCCTACCCCATCCTATGAATCCTCTTCCCGCTGGGGATTACTTGAAATACATGCCCAAGTTCACTGGGGAAGGAGACATAACTGCTGAAGAGCATTTGGCTACTTTCTACAGTTATGCAGACAACCTAAACATTGAAAATGAAGATGTGTGGATAAGAGTCTTCGTCCAGAGCCTGGATGGCGAGGTGAGGAAATGGTTTAGAGGATTGGCCCCCGGATCTATTGCTGGGATCGAAGCTTTGGATAACGTTTTCCTGAGGCAGTGGGGAGATAGGAAGGATTTCATGTATTACATGAGAGAGTTTGGGTCTCTGAAGAAAATGGAAGGAGAATCTGTATCTGATTTCTCCAAAAGATTCAATAAGATGTATAATAAGATTCCTGCAGAGATAAATCCCTCAGAAGCCTCTACCAAAATTTCCTATGCTGGTGCATTTGGCCCTGATTTCTGCCTTTTATTGAGGGAAAGAAGAGCCACCTCCTTAGCTCAAATGCAAGATGCAACCATAGAAGTAGAATCCAACATATTAGCAGCTGATAGACTGAGGAGCAAGGCTGACGCAAACAGAAGAAAGGGAAAGTCCGAAGCCTCAACTTCCGACCCATCGTTGCCCCACACTCAAGTGGATGAACTGACCCAGATGATGAAGTTCCTGTCTGAAGAGATGGAGAGAATGAAGGCGGAAAGGAAGCAAATGAACAAGGGCCCTCAGAGCACCGAAATTAAAGGGGGTTTCAGGAGGCCAAACAATATCGCTCCCTCAATTATGCACAGAGAAAGGGGAAGAGACAGAGAAGACCAAAGAATCTGGGCCCCTTTACAGAACAATTTCGTGGTCGAAGGTGAAGAAGGGGAAGCAGACGAGCTTGAGGCTAAGATCCATTTCTTCGAAGAGACTCCCCCTTTTCCTCATCTGACTCAATCAGCATATGAGGAGTCTCTCATGGATAGTCAGCTAAATGAATTGAGCAAAGGAAACAAGGCTAGCGGCGGTCGAGGCAGGTACAAACTGAGGTCCGATAAAAAGATAGCGACACCTGATATTCCTGAGCAGCCTACTAGAACAGAGAAACCTGCTAATCAAGTAGCAGACGCTCACAGAGGTAAGAAGGCCCAACCCCCCTCTCCTATTATTCAGAATCATGTTCCTGAAATAAGAGAAATTCCAAAGTCTACATCTTCTTTTAATTTCGAGCATGAAATTCAAAAGATCAGAATCCCTGTGCCCCTCACCGAGCTAATTAAACATGAAGAATTTAAAAAACGCTTCTCTGAAATTTTACAGTCTGAGGCCTCATACCTTCCCACAGAATTCATAAATCTCCAAGATGAAAAGCTACCAGTTGTCCTAGGTCCCATGGTAGAGGATAGAGATGATTCATCCCCTCCCTTCTACACATCCCTGAACATACATGATAAAGTGCTACACAATTGCTTGATGGATTCAGGGGCTTCTCACAACCTCATGCCCAAAACTGTCATGGAAGAATTGGGGCTAGAAGTCACCTGAGCATATTATGACCTCTATTCTTTTGACTCCAGGAGAGTTCAGTGTCTTGGAGTTATTAAAGACATGGTTGTGACCTTGTTTCAACTGCCCATGAAAAGTGTGGTCATGGATATTGTGGTGGTCGATGTTCCCCCCAAGTTCGGTATGTTGTTATCAAGATCTTGGATAAAAAGACTGGGGGGAACCTTGCAGATGGACCTCACGTATGCTACTATCCCAGTGTTCGGAGGAGAGCATAGAAGACTATACAGGGAAGCCCAACTGGCCTACATAATCAGTGACGAAGCCAACCCTACCAATCATCCCATCTTTGCCTTGGACACTGATTTAGGCTCCAGTCTACTACAGCTCACCCATGCCCCCGAGACTCCTCTGAAACTCAGAAATCAGCCCTCTACTTCCCATGAATTTCCTTCCCCCGTCACCCCAATTTGGAAAATGTTCTTTGATGGAGCCTGTTCCCGAGAAGGCGCTGGAGCTGGGGTGGTTTTTGTGTCACCTGCTCAGGAGACCATACCCCTGTCATATAACCTGGAATTCGAAATCACTAACAATGTGGCAGAGTATGAAGCTCTTATCCTAGGATTAAGAGCCGCAAGGGAAATGGGAATTCAAGAGGTAGCAGTGTTCGGAGATGCCGAATTGGTAGTCCGAAAAATCAGAAGTGCCTATCAGGCTAAGCATCCTCGACTCAGGAGTTATAGAAATGAGGTATGGGACCTAATTGACAGTTTCTTCTTAGTGTTTAACATTTCTTTCATCCCAAGAGAGGAAAACACAGTGGCAGATTCCTTGGCTACATCAGCAAGCAATTTCAAAGTACCCTTGCTGCCCAAGCTTAGGTATGATGTAGAAGTAAAATATAGGCCCTCCATACCTGACAATGTCAAGCATTGGAAGGTGTTTGAGGATGATCTTGAGATCAAGAAGTTCTTGGAGACTATCGAAGAGTTTTCTGAGCTGCATATCGATCAAGATTCCATCCCTGAGGAAAGGTTGGATGGGGGTGAGTTGCTGAGTAAAATAGAAAAGCATGACATTATTCAGTTGCCTAGCAATCACATTCCAAGGGGACTAGTCCCATTAGAAAGATTGTTCGATGGGAATCATGTGGCAGTAAAGGGGAGAGTTTCAGGTGATGATGCTGACACAGCTGAGTGCAACATTGGCACACCAGAGGATCCCAAGTTTGTTAAGTTGTCAAGGAGTTTGACCAAGGAGCAGAGGGTTGAGTACACCGAATTGCTGAGAGAGTTTGCTGATGTGTTTGCATGGACCTACGAAGACCTCAAGACATATGACACATCGGTCATTGAGCACAAGATCCCACTGAAAGAAGAGGCTAAGCCATTCAAGAAGAAGCTGAGGCAGATAAACCCCATGTTGCTACCTGTCATGGAGAAAGAAGTGAAGAAGATGCTAGATGCCCAAATCATTGTCCCCTTGAGATATTCCGATTGGGTGGCCAATTTGGTCCCGATAAGAAAGAAAAGTGGCAAAATCAGACTCTGTGTTGATTTCAGGAACCTGAACAGGAGCTCAAGGAAAGACAATTATCCCCTACCCAACATGGAGCACATATTGCAGAAGGTCACTGGTGCATCTAGAATATCCATGATTGATGGCTTCTCCGGTTACAATCAGATATCTTTCATGCCTGAGGACAGGGAAAAAACGGCCTTCACCACTCCTTGGGGCACATTCATGTATGCCAAAATGCATTTCGGACTAATGAATGCAGGAGAAACATTTCAGCGAGCCATGGACATAGCCTTCATCGGGGAAAAAGACCGGTTCGTGGTAATCTATCTAGATGACATCACGGTCTTCTCCAGGACAGACAAGGAGCACGGCTGCCACTTGAAGAGGGTTTTCCTGAAGTGTCGAAGGTTTGGCCTATCTTTAAACCCCAAGAAATCTTTGTTCGCTATGAAGGAAGGGAAGCTAATAGACCATATAGTGTCAGCAGAGGGAGTAAGGATTGACCCTAGCAAGGTAGAAGCACTTCAGGCCCTGTCACTTCCCAGATCTAAGAAGGAAGTTCAGGCCTTTTTGGGAAAGATAAATTTTCTGAGTAGATTTGTCTCAAATTTTACTGAGTTGGTGAAACACATTACAGCCATGCTCAGGAAGGGAAATGAAGTCAAATGGACTACTGAACCCAGGGAATCTTTTGTCCAAATAAAGAAGGCATTGACTGAGGCGCCTGTGCTAATCAGTCCTGATTATTCTAAAGATTTCCTGATTTTTTCTTTTGCTTCTTATGATACAGTAGCAGCAGTCTTGTTGCAGAAAAATGAGCAAGGGCAAGAGCAACCTATTGCCTTCTTTACCAAAGCATTGAGAGATTGAGACGAACAAAGTTCGCTCACACAAGATTAATCCCAAAATATCTGGAATATAGTAACCAAATCCATATGGACAAATATATATGTAATAAGAATGAATAAAAATATAGATAGATGAGATGATTACAATTGAGAAATGAGGGCTTGTTTATATACCCACGCAGGGGTGCCCTTTCCCAATAGTCATGTCCTTTGAGACATGACCTTTCATTATTTAATAATTATTATTTACTAACTATTATTATGTTATGAATATCTATTTATGTATATTTTATGTTCATAACATTGCCTTCCCCTTAAAAATGCTTTGTCCTCAAAG
>ML874327.1:0-19020 GCA_009831015.1 Picea engelmannii | reverse complement strand
TCTTTCTTTTCTTAGTTCATCTAAAGCACTGTTCAATTCTTCTTCATAATTGTCTTCTTTTTCAATTAGTTTTTTTGTCTCATTTCCTTCATGGCATTCTATTTCAAGATGTCCATGTTTTTCACAATTAAAGAAAAACAAAATATCTCTGTTGATTATGTACTCTTCATCTTCTGAATCTATTTGACATGGTGAACATATTTATTCTTGATCTGTACCTGCATCTTCTTTAGCATTTTCTGAATCTGCGATGGGTGAAGAATATATATCATGTAACTTATCTCAAAGTTCTTTTGTTGATGAACATTTACCAACCTTTTCTCTTACCAGATTAGGTAATCCTTCCCAGATGAAATCCATTGCTATTTTGTTATTCTTCTTCAATTCCTTCTTGGCTGTAGTCTTTTCCCTTTTTGAACTATCATATCTTGTAACGACTGATAGCCAAATATAATACCCCCATGCCTGTAAAAATACTTTCTTCTTTCCAATCCATAGCTCATACTTTAAACCATTCTGACCATTAAATAGTGGTACTCCATTCTCAGAATAATCCATGATCTCCTTCCAGTGGTTAAATTGTTTCCTGAAGGAACCTCACTCTGATAGCAATTGTTGGATTACTGAGAGCAGGGGTGAATCAATAATAGATAAATTTAATCCCTTTTAACCATAAAATGCAAGTGTTATATCAATGTAGAATTAACATCCAATAGTTGAAGAGTAAATAAACAATGAAAAAATGAGCAATAATACACATACACATTACACCAATGTTTTTACGTGGAAACCCAAAGAGGGAGAAAACCACATCATGATTTTTTCTTATATGTCTTTAAGAATTACATTCATTGGAAGCACCAACTTCCTTTGTTTTTTCAGCTGCAACTGGAAGGAGGCTCAAACCCCCTAGTTTCTCAGGCTACAACACGAGGGAAGCTCCAACTCCCCAATTCTTTGGCTACAACCAAAAGGAAGCTACAACCCCCTATGTTCTCCAGACACAACCGGAAGGTGACTACAACCACCTGTCCTTGCCCCGTCCAACCACCCCCAAGTAGAATTAGAATGATGGAACCACTGTCACACTATCACTGTGAGATATGCTGTTGTAAACCTGTACCAATCAACTTGTAATTAACCTGTACCAATCAACTTGTAATCAACCTATACCATAAACAAGTGCATCAGCCATGCACCAATCTATACCAAACAACCTGTAGTCAATCTGTACCATAAACAAGTGCATCAACCATGCACCAATCTATACCTCAACCTGTACCATCAACAAGTGCATCGACCATGCACCAAATATGTACTAATCATGCATCAAATACACATAAAATATGACTCATCAAGATGTACCAACATCATCAACTATACACCTCATGTATGTGCCACCTCATCAAGTACTTGTCTCAACCATGTACCCAACATGTAACTCAACCATATACCAAATACATATATCAATATAACCATCAAAAGTTCTCTAGCAATACATCACACTATCAATAACCAAATACCATAAACCATTACATCAAACCATGCTCCACAACCTCTATTTGTAACATACCTCAACCAAAATCCCTCATCAATTTGATCATCTAAATCTCATTTGTAACTCTGTAACAGACCTGGTGTATATGATCACATACCTGCAAACCTTCCTTAACAAGAGACTAGCATTTTCATCAAATTTTACTTTTGTCTCACATGACTAGTTTTGGATTAGTCAACAACCCTAACTTGCAATAATCATAACTATGTACATGTAACAAATAAAGATATGAAAATAGTACACAATGTTCTTCAATGTATTTTATGCAATTCCTCCAGGTTTCACTACTTGGACCTCTTAGAAAAGGATTTATAGAAAAAAATGGCATACCTTATTGAATTCTGGCTTATTCTAGAGAGCGAACTTGTAGAGTGTACCCCGCACAAAATATTTGTTGTATGGATCTTAGAAAGCATCATCAAAATAATTTGTCCTCCCTTGAATTTCGACCTTCTTTACTTCACCTTCCCTTTGAAATTCGGTTTAGATATCCTTTGGTTACCTCAGTCACTTGTAGATATTCAATATGCTCAGTCACTTGTAGATATTCAATATGCTCAGTCACTTGTAGATATTCAATATGCTCAAGTGTGATTGAAAATGAGAGACCCTTGCCTCTTATTTATATTTTCATGTAGCTTCCTCAAGGGGTTACCTTCTAACCATCTTAACCCACTTTCCTTATTTTAGGGCTAACCCACTTCTAACCACTTGTCCACTTAGTAATTTCTCCATTAACTTTATTATTTAAATATTTTATTTTGTATCCACTTTGACTTATAGTACACTCATCACTTCACTTTATTATTTAAATTACCTTCTAACTATCTTAACCCACTTTCCTTATTTTAGGGCTAAGCCACTTCTAACCACTTGTCCAATTAATAATTTCTCCATTAACTTTATTATTTAAATAATTTCTTTTGTATCCACTTTGACTTATAGTACAGTCATCACTTCACTTTATTATTTAAATAATTTCTTCTTTGCAACCACTTTGACTACTTTGACCTTTTGGGACTTCTAGATGACTCATGAGGGTTCTCCAACTTCATATGGCCATAACTCTCTAACCGTGAGGAGTTATGTGACGTTCCACATACCACTGGAAATGGCATGAGATGTACTATCCATATAGAATAGTATTTCCTACAAATATATCAAAACTCATACCATTATCCATCAAACAAAATTGGGTCCATTACCCAAACCTTTGTGCTACTGGAATTTGCTACTAGACTTTCTTCAAGGGTTGACATCAATGACAACCAACCCAATTAATAAACAATTACTTTATTCTATGCACCTCTTCTTCAATGATGACTGTCTATAAGGCTGCAACCTGATAAATACAATATCTCCAACCTCAAATTTACGTTCCACCCTGTTCCTATTAACATACATATTTTGTTGATTTTGAGTGGGCTGCAAATTCACCTTCAAAACTCTAAAGATGTCTTGACTTTCCTGCAACTAGTCTGTGGATTTGGGAGCTCTTCTCTCCCCAAATTCCAAATCCACAAAATATGGAGCATTATAGCCATAAAATACTATGTATGGGCTCATCCTGATGGACATGTGATGAGTTTTATTATAGCAATACCTCTAGCGATGCAACCACTTTATCCATGCCCACTGCTACCCTGACACATAATTCCTCATGTACCCGTCAATCAATTTGTTTACTATCTCGGTCTGCCCATATGTATCGGGGTGATAGATAGTGTTAGGTGTCAATTTTGTCCTAGATAATATGAATAGATCCTGTCAAAACGTGTTGAGAAACCTAATATCTTGGTCATTGACTATGTTCCAGCTTGGAAGACCATGGAGTTTGAACACCTCCCTAAAGAATAGATCTGGTACCTTAGATGCACTATACTCTATAGGGATGGAAAAGAAGTGTGCATATTTATCCAATATGTCCACTACCACCTAGATACAGTCCCTGCCCTGCACCTTTGGAAATCCTATGATGAAGTCCATGGAAATGCTATCCCACTTCTAATCCGATATCAGAAATGGCTGAAGTAGTCCTGCAGGATGTGTGAACTATGACTTGTTCTATTGGAAAGTTATGCACTCCTTCACATGATGAACTACATCTCCCTTGAGACCCTTCTATGAGAATCTCTCCCTAACTTGTCTGCAGGTCTTTAGATACCCCTAGTGCCCTTCTAGTGGTGTGTCATGTACTGTCCTCAAAATACTATCCTTGAGTGTGGAATCAGGGACAAGATATATCCTATCTTTGTAGTAGAGGATGTCATCCACTACCCTGTACCTGTAATCCTGAATACTTCCCTCCATTAGCTCACAAGCAAAGGTATTCTTGGAATATTCCACCAAGAGAATGGACTTCTAATCAACTGAGATCTCTGTCATGGATAAGGATGCAAGTCTCCTTGATAAGGAATCAACAACTATATTCTTCTTCCCCTTTACATACTCGATGAAAAAATCATATGCCTACACCTTAATAACCCATTTATGTTGCCTTTCATTCAAGTCCCACTGCTCCAAGAAATATCTCAAGCTGTTGTGGTCAATCCTAATAAAAAAGAGTCCTCTTACCAAGTATTGTCTAAATTTGGCCAATGCATGCATGATGTGTAACATCTTCTTATCATAGATCAGATAGATCTTCTCAGGATCCCTTATCTCTCTTGTCTCGAAAGCTATCGGGTGTCAGTTGTGCATCAATACCGCTTCTATCCCTTCACTAAATGTGTCACACTCCAGAACAAAAGGCTGCATGGAATCTAGGAGGGAAAATATTGGGCAACTTCTCATCACCCTCTTCATTCTGCCAAATGCTACCTGCGTGTCCTATGACCAACGAGACACCCCTTTCTTGGTGAGTTCAGTAAATGGTGCAGCCAATTGGGAAAATAATTTCACAAAACACCTATAATAGCTGCATATTATGAAGAGTCCTTGCAAATCTATGAGTGTCTTGGGGGTGGGCCAGTCTAAGATGGTTTGTATCTTTTCATGATGCACCTTTACTCCCTCAACACCAATGACATGTCCTAGATAGAGGATCTCTGTCAACCCGAACTCACACTTTTCCTCCTTGGAAAAAAGAAATTGGTCCTCCATAATGGTGAGAATATCGTCCACGTGCTTCAAATGTTCCTTTCACATCCTGTTGTAGATCATAATATTGTCAAAGAACACTAATAATAATTTCCTCAACTTTTTGTTGAAGATATGGTTCATGCATGAATGAAAGATAGTTGGTGCATTAGTCAACCCAAAGGGCATGACTAGAAAATCATAGTGCCCATAGTGACACCCACATGTTGTTTTATAGATATCTTCATCTCTGACTCGAACTAGTGGTTATCAAATTATATATCAACCTTTGAAAAGTAAACTATCCCATGCAACTCATCGATCAACTCATCAATCCTAGGTATTGGGTATTGATTTTTGATGATATTTTTGTTTAGTTCCCTGTAGTCTATGCACATTCTCATATTGCCATCGTTTTTCTTCACCATTACAACTGATGAAGTGAATGGACTAGAGCTAGGCCTGTTATTCCCCATCTCTAACAATTCCTTTATGGTCGTCTCTATTTATTCCTTGAATCTATTTTTATTCCTATATGGGGTGTTGATCACACGCTTCAACCCCTCTTTTATCTCAATGATGTGCTCAAATCCTATGTCGAGTGGTCTCCCTGCTGGAAATGGATCAAACACTCTTTCATTCTTTCCAATCAATGCCTGAATATTTGCAGGGTAATTTTGGTGATCCTGTAATGACTTCTCCATGGTGATCAATAAATCTGCTGCGCAAGCCATGTACTTGTGTTTAAAAAGGGCCTCCATGCGATGGTTAGACACGATCCTGGGGTCACTTGTCGACATACCTCTTAGGATGACTCGTTGTCCACCTTTTTCCTGGACCTCCATCCTCATGTCCTGATAATTCATCCAGATATCTCCCAATGAGTACAACCACTGAAATCCTAGCACCACATGAGTATCTGCTAAATCTACGACATAAAATTCATCGGTCAACGTGTAATTTCCCATTGTTACTTCTAATCCCCTAATCCTCCGAGTACATGTCATGTTGTACCCATATGATAATACCACATTGAATCCCTCAAAATCCTCCACAAGGATTCGTCTCCTGGTGACAAGTGCATCATAAATGAAGTTGTGGGTGGCCCCACCATCCATCAACACTGTAAATCTCTACCCCCGCACGATGCCCCTGACCCTAAAGGTGTAATATTTAGGAACTCCTTAAAGTGTATCAATGGGTACTCCCTTGGGGATTTCCTGCAATGGTGTCTGCTTTATATTATGTGATGGCTCACCACTGTCCTGTCTAATGCCCTCATCATCATCATCATCCTCTTCGTCAGAAACTACCTCAATATAATGGACTTTAACTTTACCCATACATCAATGGCCTGGTTCTCATGGCTCTCTACAACTATAGGAAAGCTTATTCCTTCTTACTTTTCTTTGAATTTCCTCATCCAACCTGTCCTTCCCTGTCCATGTATTTTGGGGAGGTTTTGACACCTGACCCTTTTGTGGAATAATGTTTTCACTGGTTCCTTATTGGATGTTGTGTCTGACATATCTCGAGTAGTCATGATGGAATATTGTAGTGTGGTTGGTGTAAAGTCCTTTACCTAACCTCTCAAGGGTTCAATTAATCCCTTAGTGAATAAGATTACCATCCTTTGCTTAGAAATATTAGTCACCATGACAACCATCCTATGAAACGAAGTGATGTATGCCTCTGGTGTGCCTGTCTACCTCAATTGTGCTAGTTCCCTGAAATGGATCTCAGGGTTCTTCCGATCGAACCTATACATCAACCTTTGGGTGAAGTCTGTATATGATGTGATGTTGGAATGCCCCAATGTTACCAGCCCGTGGTACCACCACTCATTATATTCTCCCTCCAAGTGTAGGGTGGTAAACTTGATTGCATCTATCTCTGTCATTAGGTTAAGCTTGAGGTAGGTGTCCAACTTGTGTATCCATGCTCTGGTCATGCTCTGGGTAGATCCATCAAAATGTGTTATTATCCACTTCCCTATCTTCAGTAGAAGCTCAAATTTTGCGAGATTTGGCCCATCCTAGGCTTGTTCCTCATTTTGAGGTTGTAGTAGTCAGTTTAAGACATGTTTTCCTGTGCCTCCTCCTCTAGCACATGATACTCCCTGAGGTAGGAGTTGACCTCTTCAACTGGATCCTATTATTCTTTTGTTCCCATAGAATTCTCCTTAAGGAATGATGGCAACAATGGTCTAGGTACCTTTTTGCTTCCTTCCTGTAGGACGCTTTGTGTTGGAATATGGGTATTTCTACCCTCATGATGGTTCCCACTGACCCCTCCTTGGTTTTGATTCATTTGGTTACCGATAATGAACTATGATAGGATATGCTTAAACTGGTGTAGCTCAATGTCCTTTAGTTTTGTCCCTCAACTATGGACTCCAATAGTTGTAAGGTCATGTCCTCACCATGGTCCCCTATGCCTCCAAATCCATTATAGAGATTGCTCCTCGCCTTTGTCAACAAACATGGAAAGAGAAACGAGGCATGGGGCTGAAGATAATAGACCCTTACAGTGAAAAATAATGTAAACATAGCGACCTAAGTTTTTATTCAATCGACAAAATTAGGAAAAATACGACGAATAGTTTGGATTTTACCCATCTCTAAGAATTAGGTCCCATGTGGGGACCTTATTCCCAAGTTCAACTCTAAAATATCGACTTAAAATTTGATAGACATGACTTACCGCATGACATTCGAGGATTGACATTAGAAATCAAGGAAAATAATGAAAAGTTTTAATTTCTTTAAGTGAAATAAGTCAAGGAAAAAGTCTTGTAATTGAGGTGCTTAAAACGTGTAAACATTAAAAACTTGGGGTACTGGAGGTAAATTCCTAATTGAAAGGTCTTAGCCTTCACCTAACCTTGGAAAACGTTTTTTTTTCAAAGGAGAAGGTTAGTATGACCAAACCGTCACACATATATTCCCTCAATAGAACCTTAGTTGTTACATTATTTAGTAGTTAAGTTGTCCTTATGTGGATGCCTTTAGTCTTCCCTGTATACTAGAAAATTCATACCTTGACTTATACCAATTTTACATGGTGACTTTAAACCTTATCATGATTCATGGTCTGAATGATTTGCTCAAGATGTGACCATCCAACGTGTATCTTCACCAACTTTGTAGAGGATCTGTCACATTCACATGGTGATATTCTAGTCTCCCTAGTATCTTGACCCATGGTACCCCATTTTCTATTCATGCTTCTTGACTTTCGGATCACTTAACCACCCATGCATAGCGACATCTAATGGTTTTTTGGTCACTGAACAATTCTATCCCATGCTTATCATTTGTAAGTATGACGTATGTAGCTCAGGGATAGATGAAAACTAATTATAAGTTGCACTCATAACAATCTATTCTTCTTCTTTTTGGTAAAATTGTTCTCAAATTCGGTAGAAACTATGTCAAAAATTAGAGTTTAGAGTTCCACATTTGTGATGGTAATTTTACCTATGGAACTTTGTCACATCTTTGTGATGGGAATTTACCAATGTAACTTTGTTACTATGGGATTTGGCTAATTTTAAGACGATCTAGTTGTCTTTTTTTCAAAAAAAGACCAATCAGAATGCATGGAACTCTGACTCATAGGAAAAAAGAGGCTTGATAGAAATGGGGTGATTTGAGTGCCCCATAGTCAACGCCACTAATTATATATATGGGTGGTTGGGTAGCATGGTTTTTATCCTTCCCACCTGGGTTCAAATCCCTCAATTTCACATGTTGGTCGATTTTGATAAGGCTAGAAGGGTAGGAACCCCCTGGGATATAAGTTCCACCTCTATGCAATGGGATTCTGGACATCTCGTCCCTTGCTGAGTCATCATTTTCCTGCTAGGTGTTGGATTGTGCACCATTGGCACTAGCCTAGGGGTTATAGTGGAAACCAACTGGATTTGAACCTAGGCCTCGCCTAGGTAATACAAATTAGATACCGATTCCTTTAGATCTAAAAAAAAAACATTCATATTTTGGAAATGGATGGAGGATGTAGGATTGGGTGGTAGGGATACACCCAACTGCCACTTTTTCTGTTGATCTCCATTATCCAATCATTCAATCGTTAATGCACATTTTGTCTTAGTCTTTGTTTATGACAATGTAAAGGAGGTCTTATGTGAATTAAACCTTGATAGAAAAGAAAACATGCAATCCTGGATCCATTAACATCATCTTCAAAAGAACCTCAATGTTACAATTATGGTGGTTGGATTGTCAAGACCGTAGAGGCAATTGATATATCTGGAAATCGATCTGCACAATGTTATGCAACAAAATATGTTCGTAGGATTTTCAATGGCAACAAGGTGATTTGTGAAAGACCATTACATCATCGAGTGGAGCTTCATCACCTAAGGGATGGAATCGTCTGTTGATATGTCATGTCTCCTTTCATTTGCTAATATGTATTTTAAAATTCTAAGCCAAGAATTCATAGCCAACATTGTCATAGCTACTCTAGTTATTTTCTCACCAACAATACCTATCAACGTTCACTAGTCACAACTAAAACAAATATTTCGATACTAAATCACTAGTCTTTTCACCCTAAAAACCCTAAAACTATTCACAACTTCTTTAATAATTATTCAAAACTAGTCACAACTAAAACAAATATTTCAATATTAAATCACTAGTCTTTTCACCCTAAAAACCCTAAAAGTATTCACAACATCTTTAACAAGTGTTGCATGGCAGCGTAGTCCCTGTTAGGTTGGAATGGGAATAAATGCACAGGTATGGGGGGACCTTGGGAGAATGATAAGCCCGAAGTAGCGGAGGAAAATGGAAACTGCAGCGGACACATGGCAAGAAGCAGTAAGTATAGGTGGTATCCATGCAGGAAATGACACGTGGCATTGTGCGACATGTTTTCCATAAGACGTCAGGCTGCTACATGAATCTCAGAGAATGTCACTCTGGGAGTTTTTGTTCTAGAACAAACACAGTTCCCCTGAAGCCCATATCTGGAAGAGTCGGAGTCTTAAATTCTTGAATTAGTTAATAATAATATTATATTAATATGCGGCTAACAACTAATTAGTGAGAAAATTAGGGGAGTTCTAAAATTGGCAGGTCGGTAAAAATTTAGTAGGGATGCTAAAGTTCCAGGGTCACCCAAATGGCAGAGTCGAAACTGATCGACGACTCACATTCATTTCAGAAAGAGAAGGCGCGTGAGCGTTAATCTTCTAGAGAAATTCTGGTATTGAAACCATTTAGTTTTTGAAATTATTTTCATTCTAATTATACCGTGTTTTGCATAATCCATCTTGATTTTATTTTCTTAATATGATTATGTAATTTTTCCTATTACCAGTAGTACAACAGACAACTACTAAAGAGCATAGATATCCCCATCACATGTAACTTGATATATTATTCGAGTCTGACTTGCCATGTTCGAAATTTCCGTTCCTACCTTGTATGTTTTATCTCTTTAAGGTATATATGAAATTCATTCATAATGATCTCTGTATACTTCCAATTGATTTTCATCCCAATATTTAGAGTTAAGTACAATTTCCATAGTCACTTCTTTAATTTTTCCCATGGACAAAGTAAGCAACATCCATTTCATTCTATCACATAGATCATTTGGCTTGTGAGTCTCTATATGTCTTAGGATAAATAAATTTATATGCGGTGGCAAAGAAACAAACATAATTTTTTTTTTAAAATGTGTCCAGTGTCGAAGATTCTTTTATCTTCTTGTGTGACATCTGTGTTTGCTAGTTTTTTCTATATATTTGCAGAGGTTGATATGCAATTTCTCTCCAAGAAGAGCGCATATTTGTATAGTACCAACTGAGCATCTCAGTAAAGTACCAACTGGTATATTTGCAACATGTCTATCCAGTTGATTGTTTTTTTGCAATGATAAAAAATTTCGAAGGTTTCTATTTCTGCGGATATTCTTGCAGATGTATTTAAAAGTATGTTGACCCTTGAATCTATTAGGACCAAAATGACAACCTAACGAGGATGTCAATCCTACTGCGTTTTTATAGATGTGGTACTCCTCTTTAATTTTTTCCTTGGGTGTGTATAATTCAAATGTGGGTCTCATAGAATTTTCGTTGTAATGACTTAAAGAAATACAAAATGATAGAAAGTGTTTTTTGTTTTTCTTTTTGAAATAACGGTTCCTGGAAAATAGGACCAACAATCACACACATTAAACATTCAAATTAAATAAACACAATTTTCTGACATCTAGCATAGTTGAAGATAAAAATTTCTGAGCACATAAAAATAAAAGAATATGACCGACATGCATAAAGAGAACTAATTTTGCATTCCGAAAACAGGGTTACAAGGCACCATCGAGATTGTTCCTGAATTAGTTTTCTTTGAAATTTATCAAAAAATAATAATGTCTGTTACATATTCCTTGAAATTTAAATGTGTTTGTCATATATACTGGGATTGGGGATCTCGCAGACCATAAAAGAAATAAGGACAATAAATAGGACTATAGAAAGAAGAAGTGGGCGATGGTAGAGAGCAAGACCTGAAAAGAAGAAATTGGAAGTTATCAGTCTTTGGTTAGACATTTCTTTTTAAAGAGGTGGAATAACTGGATTGATAAAGAAAATAGGATGTGATCAATATATACTTGCTATGATGGTGTCTATCTCCCCCTTTTCTATTTTCTTACTGATGCCTTTTTATTGCTCTCGTCAACGACTACTGGAAGCGTGCCAACCGCCTATTTCCCTTCATCGGTGAGCTTTTCGATTTGTTTTTGGAGCCATTATTCAATGTAGCTTCTCATGGGGGCCACATTGATCTCATGATGGATTTTTATGTTGAAAATCTCATTTTTGAATTCCCTTAGATCGATAGAAAGATTATGCAGAGCCTGTTCAATTTCTTCATTTTATACCAAATAGTCCACTAGCCAGTTGTCCACGGGATCTTCACCATATTAAAGGATTTCGTAACATTTTTCTAAATACAACCCCTTAAAAATATCAAATTTTTCATCGAAGGATTGCTTGGTTAAGGACAAGGAGTTGAGGATTAAGTTGGGGTCTTGGACCTCGTTGGTACTTCTGGCTAAGTCTATTTTGGTCATCTTTCTGAATAATTATTCTTTCTTTGATATGGCTTGTTCACATGATTGGACAATGAGATGTAGGTTCTTAACTTTCTCTTTCCAGCATGCATTTAATTGTTTGATCCATTTTGGGGAGGGGAGATCTTCTTGTATTCTTCTCATATCTGTCATGTTGGTGACATGGATGCCAAAAGAGATGAACATCACTAGATAGAAACATTCTTCATTTTTAAAATCCACCTGCAAATGTTCTTGCAAAGCATGTGCCCTCATTCCAAAGGAAGCTATGATTTTTTATGTTTCCCAAGCTTGAGTAATTAGCTCCATTCTTTTCTTGATATTATTCTCCACATAGCCTCTACACGATGTGATGATGCTGGAGGATCCTTTTAACTTGGTTGTAGGGGTGGTAGGCATGTTTATTGCTAAAGGACTGACAAACAATGGGATATGCATCAAAGATTCCTCCAATTCCTTGATTTGGTCCTTCAGTCTGGCATTCTCCACCTCAATGCCTCCAATGGAATCATCAAGAGAATCTCCAGTTGCTCAGTGAAGTTAGGATATTTGGGACGGATGCATGTTCCTAAGGTTAATCTCTGAACGAGATTTCCCTTTCTTATTTCTTACATCTCTCTTTCCAATAATTAAATTTTTAGATTCGCTGTAAAAAACAATGCTCTGGAATATGAAGGATTCATCTTCGTAAAATATCTCGGTCTTAGATATTTCCATTAGGGGATTATGGTGGATCACGTCCCCGGGCTGATCAACTTTGTGGAATACATTATCTATATCAGTCTCAAGTTCTATGTCTTCACTTTGAGTTTTGGGCTCTTCTGCTTGTCCTACAACGTTTTTTCTTTTCTTCCTCACATGAAGTTTGTGAGAACTATCAATTTTACCACGGGGAGGGTTCTTATCTCCTCCTCCATTTGAAGAGTTTTGGGTTTCTTTCTTACTGGGGTGGGTCGTTGGAGCGATGCTCTAAGATGTCGTACTCTTGGGAGTGGTAGCTAGGGATTGGACACTCTTCTCACCGGGGCCTTTTCCCTGTTGTTTGTACAATTCAATGGTGCTTTGCAATGTCTCTAGGTCGCCAGCATCAGGAGCATGAGTGTTGTATTCATTTTCTCTTTCTTCGTTCAGGAGCATATGGATAAAAGAATTACTGAAGCCAACTGCTAGTAAATTTTCTACAAAAATCCCATTAGGTTCGAACCCTCTTATACTTTCAACATATCTTAGGTTCAAGTTGTTGAAATGGCCTGCAAATTCGTCAATCTTATTGACATTCCTGAACACGAAATCCCCGACTTTCCAGGGCAGAGGAATGAACTACTTTTTTCTCTTCTCATGGAAAAAATGCAACCAGTAGTTGTATTGCCTTGCTATTTCTGTAACAAATATTTTTTCCGTAATGTGACATGGAAGGAAAGCAGGATTTTCCTTGGAGCCAAAAATCATTATTACACTATAATTCTCCATTTGTTCAAGTGTACCCTTCTTGTCCAAAAACTTGGTTGTCTGGTCAGACATCCAGGGAGCATCCTTTCCTAACAATAGATTTTTGAAAACTGAGACAAAGTCATTAAAAACCTCATAAAAACAATGGGAGGCCTTATGCCTCCACAAGGCTTGGTAACAGAAGGTTATTGGGTCAAATTCACATTTTACCTTCTTGGACACTGACAGTTTTGGAAACCGACAGCAATGCGCTATCGCGAAACCAAGTAGGATGACATATAAAATTTATTCTCCTCTTTGAATAGTGACAATTCGGAATAGATTTCAATGGAAATTAGCTTTCCCCAATAAAAAATGGCTTGTTCCTTGACTGTGAAATTAAAAATATAAAGAATCATGCAGGAAATGATTGATGTGGATTCCTGTCTCGTTATTATTGTAAACAACCAAGCAATTTCCTGGAATGGATTTCTAAACGAACTAACCTGCAACCTTGTGATATATTCAGGAACTGTCGTTGGGTCTTCCAGGAACTTGGGTAAGAGGTCCAACCCGTTATCATTCTTTTTCAGGAATTGCTTGTAGTCTTCTCCTCTGAAGGCCAATGTTGGCTCCAACAATATAAACATATTGCGGAAGACCTGAGGTGACAAACAAACAAGAGAGTGGTCCTGCAGTGGAATAATTATTTGGCTTGAAATATATCTCTCGGTGCACCAAGAGACCACCTCCTTATAGTCAAAAACTTCAGGAACACAGCCTACACGAGCAATTCTAGAGGTCCAAATTACTTCGTTTTGGGTAGAAGGGGATGAGTAGTAAGAGTATGCTCTGGACCACTGGAATTTTTGGTCCTCACGCCCTAAGATGTTCACTGTATCTCCATAGAACTGTTGTCGAGCTGCTGCCATAAGTTTACGAGAATGTCCATTTTCTCCAAACAATGTTTAAAATGAATAGTTGGAAGGGATAATATAACCCTCCGAAAATATTGGTCCAATGCATGTGAATGGGAGATCTCCTCGAGCCTTTCACTCATTAATTACAATCTCTATGGTTGATGCATGATGAGATGTTAGCATTAAATCTTAGTAATTGCATACTTAGAAGTTCTAATGTGGCGGGTATGACGACGAGCAATTAAGGATTGGATATTTCATGAACCCACCAACCCGATGACCCGTGAAAGACATTCCATGATGTTTGAAACAAACACTTGGAAGGGATAATATAAACCTCCACAAATACAAACCCAATCCAAAACCCTAAAAATGGAAGGAAAGGATACATCTATGAGGGCGAGGACTGCCATCTGAGTCGAGAGACTCAAACTCTCGAGATGGAAAGCAACTATTGCGTTTAGTGTTAGTTTCTTTTATGAAACCCCTTTCTTCGGTCTTGTTAGGGCCGCCATCATCAAGATGGGAATTCCCCCCCATTATGGTGGATTTACATTTGGGTGCAGGAGTGGGAACGACGTCTACATTGGCATCATCCATCATCGTATCATTGTCCATCATATAATCTTCTTCCGTCTTGAAATCGACCACATCAACCTCTGCGTCGGCAATCAACACAGGGGGGGTTGTCTGAGAAGGGGGGGTTTCCTTGGAATTCTATGGCTTGAAATATATGTCTCGACGCACCAAGGGACCATCTCCTTACTTGATTCTGGGCAGAAGGAGATGAGTAGTAAGAATATTCCCTGGACCACTGGAATTTCTGGTCATCATGCTCGAAGGTGTTTACTATATTTGGACATAAATGTTGTCTAGCTACTGCCATAAGTTGACGAGAATTTCTTTTTTCTCCAGATGATGTTTAGAATAAACACTTGGAAGGGATAATGTAACCCTCCACAAATATTTGTTTAATGCGTATCAATGGGAGATCTCCTCGAGCCTTTCGTTCCTTAATGGAAATTTCTACGGTTCCTACATAATGAGATGTTACCATTAAAGCTTACTAATTGCATACTTAGAAAAAAGTGCGAAGGTGGCGGGGATGATGAAGAGAGATTAAGGATTGGAGATTTCGTGAAGCCTCCAATCGGACGATGCGTGAAAGAGATTCCATGATTAAGGATTGGAGATTTCGTGAAGCCTCCAATCGGACGATGCGTGAGAGAGATTCCATGATGCTTTAAATGAACACTTAGAAGGGATAATATAACCCTCCACAAATCTTGGTTTAATTCATATTAATGGAAGATCTACTCGAGCCTTTCAGACATTAATGACAATATTAACGGTTTCTGCATGATGCGTTGTTAGAATTAAAGCTTAATAATTGCATATCTAGAAAGAAGTACGAAGGTGGTGGGGATGAAGAAGAGCGATTAAGGATTGGAAATTTCATGAACTCGCCAACCCGACCACCCGCGAAAGAGATTCCAAGAAATGGAAAAGTATGGAAAGTTGTTGGTCGGGCTTCAAAACAAGGTCACAACTTATACTCAGGAGACGTGAGGGCCCGATGGTCAAATTGTATGTCTCCGAACTTTTGACTGCAAAATGTGTGAAACGGAACAGGGCATGATGATAGACTTTGACGGTCAATTTGTATATCGCGTAACTATGTGTATTGTTTGTAGATCGTGGAACAATGGAAGCACAATGTAGAGAAAGCCTGCCCAGGAACCAGTGATGGAAAAAGTGGCCAAGTATGGAATGGGGAAGCGGTCGGTTAGAATCTTGATATAAAAGCATGAGACATATTCAGAAAAATGACCAAGTAACTAGAAAGGGAAAGTAGAGGAGAAAAATAAATGGGAATTTGGTTGTAAAGTTGTATATCGGGGAAATCCGGGTGTTGTTTGTAGGGGGGAGGAACAATGGATGCGCAATGTTGAGCCCGCCTGGTTGGGAACCCGTGATCGAAAAAGTTGCTGAGTATGGAACGGGGAAGCGGTTGGTCAGACTCGTGATATAAAAGCATCAGTGGAATTCTAAACGTGTGAATCCACCAACCCACACACTTAGACATTTTCTGAAAATCGACTAAGTAATTAGAAAGGGAAAGTAGAGGGGAAAAATAAAGGGGAGGGAAATTTTTGAAAGTGGGAATTGTTCTTAAAAAATCCCCATTGATGGTCTTAAAATTAGATATGAAGTGCATTAGATAGGTGAATAATCTCTTCAACCAAGGAATAGAGAAAGTGAGTCATGGTTATACTTTCCAGGATGTGTTTGCATAAGAGAAGCATTGAAAAGTTACATAAAAATCAATGGAGGGTTGTTCAAGTAAAATTATTGTACTATCAACTTCACCGTAAGTATAACAATGACGAATTTTAATTTTAATTTTCTGTGGTTGATATCATAGTCCCATTGGACTTCACCTACCATATATTCTTTTATTTCAAAATATTTCTGAAGAATAATTTTGGTAATTTCATCGATCAAGTAAAAGTGCTAAAATGAACTACATATTACATTTGCTTCACAGAGCTTACATTAAAAGGAAAAGAAGGTCTTGTATATTCTTTAAGATAATAGAAAAACCGCTAAGATGCTGAATCTATCATCCAACCATAATTCAAAAACTGGGCCCATGAGAACCTTGAACTACAGTACGGAAGCACATGAACAAAAGTCTACCAAACACAAGATAGGAAAAAATCAGCGGAGATTGGGCATTGTATCCCATCTATAACCAAATCCCCAAATGGGCACCAAGAAATTTTCCGATTACTATATTACTATGAACCAAGATCACTATGAACATTTTCTTCTCATAGTACTATGAACCAAAATGACGTTGACCTAACAATTTTCTAACATTACTAGTTCTGGAAAAGAGTGTCATCATTTAACTTAATGGAGTTCGAACAATGCCAAATTTGCAATATTATTGAAAATGCCTGATGGTTCTGTTCAGATGAGAAAGCCATTTTGACGGCTCAAAGAATGGACCTGATTTATTCATAGTTGGATACTTTGTATGAGGTCTATCCTCATGCTTCTCATTCCTGGACTGAACAATCTTTTGTGCTTCCAGTTCAATTTGCAATGTCACTGCAAAACTCTATTTATATCCTCGTTGGGTAGCATGGATAGATACAGATGAGATTGTTTTGTTTCTTGTCAACGCTTGATATGCATTTTTTTTTGGTTCAGCCAATATAAAATATGACATTGTCCTCATTTAATGTAAATTTGCTATGGGCGCGAAAGTCGTGTAACATATAGACACTGTTTTCCTTTTTCTGTAGGTATACTTCATATGGAAATTCTGCTAACCCAAGAAGCACATATTGTAATAGAGGTTTTCTAATTGTACAATGTACAATTGTTTCAATGAGGGTTCAGATGGAAATGTTGAGGCAATGTATATAAATGTAAGGGAATTTTTTATTGCATCGTAGGAAATCAATTGTGCCATCATTTATGAAAGCAGAGGTATAAGAAGAAGAGTTTCATTTGGAACACATAGGCTCGAAGGGGGTCAAGTAAGCATTCACTGCAACCAAAACGCCCTCAACCTACACACGTGAGCATAGTAGTTAATATATTGAACAATATAATATACAAGTGTACAACAAAAAAGATGCAAAAAATTGTTCAAGGCAATTTTTATGAGTAAAGTGTGGATGGAATTGTAGATGTATATGCACAAAAGTTGTTGAGCTAGTTAGTTTCTTGAGATCCTATACTATGTCTGCTCGCAATTCTATTACAAATGTTGCTTGGGTTTTGCGAAAGATCCTTTCTTTAACTTCTCTTTTCTTTGTTATATTTTTGAAGAACATAAGTGAAAATTTCCCTTTATGCAATTGTTGTTCCATTGAGGAAAATAAATTTGAATAGGTGTTGAACAATTGCAGCTGCAACATGGAACATTGTAATAGTTGTGTAACATAACTGAGATATATGAGCATGTCAAATTAAAGAAAAAAAACTGGATATGAAGAACAATACCATTTACTTGTCGTTGTTTGAATCTCTATATTTTATATGGAGAATGTGTTGTGAGCCAACTTTTCTCGCGAGTGTGACAACTGCACCAATGGTTTCGATTGGGTAAGTGTCACTTCTCTGTGCAAGTTGGATGATTGTTGTGTCCGGTACGAAATGATATTCTGAACAAATCGTGGGAACTTTTTCCACAATACTTGTTTCGTTGAGCGATATAATACGATAACAATCACCACGATCATATACTGTTTTCGACAATTTATTAAAATTTGTAATGGATATCCCATTACCTGGCAAGATCTTTTCTGCATGTTTCTGGACAAGTTGTATAGGGATAGTCAGTGTGACTGTCATCATGGCTTCATTGTCTATCATGTCAACACACACAATGCATATAGTTTTATTTTCCTTGTCTAAGTAGGTGTTATACATGACCATTATGTCCCCGACGAACACTTGTCCAGTTCGATAGTTGTTCATGCCTTCTATTGATAGTATATTGGGTGTTATAAGTTTAGGCTTGGTGACATTTTTTGAACAAAAAAAGTAATATGAATGGCAGTCTGTATCATTTTTTTTGGCATAAATGTACAAGTAGACGCACAATTTGGATGAAGTATGCAGGTCAAATTTTTTTAACCATACCTCTTAGTCTGTGGAGCTTGCAATATGTTGGGCATTTCACTTCACTCGTCGATACTTCTTTTGAACTGCAAAGCATGTGTTGCAGATGACATCAACATATTTATCATGGCATTGATGAATAAATAACTCAGAATATTTGTTTGGTAAACATAGCAAGAGCACAATGTATGAATCTTTACCTTTGGCCTTGTCATTCTGTTGATGTTTGCGATGATTGAATACTCATGCCCATGTCACTCGTCCAACTTTTTTTGATGCAAGCAC
>WSFP011459294.1:0-19021 GCA_009831015.1 Picea engelmannii | reverse complement strand
TGTGGTTCCTTCTCTTCTCCTTCTTTAAACTCTGGCTTCACGATCTTTCCTTTCATAATATATAGCACTTTATTCTTAGCAAGGATGAGGTCAATCCTTGTCTTCCACACTCTGAAGTTGGAGGCTCCATCTAACTTGTTGTCAGACTTCATAGAGTTAATCATGGCTTGCTTTGACTTGGTCAAACCCTAGATTTTGACCAGAAATTCAAACTTCACGTCTTGGCTTGCTAAGAGTATCAGGAGATGCACTAGGCTAGGGCGCACTGATCTATCTGGAGATTAGGTCAATCTATTCACTTAAGGTGCCTCAACAAGAGGTTTAGGTTTTCTACAACTGCTCTTGCTAGTAACCCTAGCGGCAGTGTCTTAGGAGCTGCTTCTGCTAGTAACCCTAGTGACAGTTCCTCAGCGAGCTCAATATCTTAGCAGCTATGTTTCCTTCCAGTGTTTTAGGCTGACTGAAGGGGTGTGGGCCCATAACCTTTTAGAATATAGAATATGGTGTGCCCATTTTACCATTGACGATACCCTCGTCACCCAACCACAGGCCGAAGCCTCCCTCTGAGCACCTTAACCTTGACCTGAGAATTCCTCCGGGAACAAACCCTAGGCTAGATAGCCAAAAAAAGAGTAGTGCATCAATCCCCAAGGATAGCACATCACAAAAGACTGATCAGATGTTCCAAACCCTAGACAAGATATATCCAAGCCAATACTGAAACTAGTTGTTGCTACAGCTGCACCTGCAACCCTCCTCCAAACCTGCGCACCAACTGCAACTGCAGTGCGCACCTACTGGGAAAAATACAATTATGAGATGATGTCAAATGAGAACTGGTGCCCTGTATTTATAGTAATCCTTCCAGTTTGCTGGGGCCAACTTCTCCTTATGGGTATGTGTCTGTTCAGTATATTATTATTAATTCTGGTCGACTTCTTATCTTGGAGGCTAATAGCCTAATATAAATTATCTTCTTGAGCCGACAATGCTTCTAGGGTTATTAGCCAATTCATTAGGGTTTCTCTTACTTCCCGGAGTCTTCTATTCTTGCCAGGATCACACGTGGGGGTAAATACCTCCCACAGCTACCATAATATTAACAGGGAGTCTTGTTGTGTCATTCTTAATCGCATCGCATGTCTCATCCTTTTGAATTTTGCCTAATGCTAGCTCCATTTTTCTATCAAATGAACATTCAAAGCATTCCTTAAATGCAATCCTTTCAACACTTTTTCCCTTGCGATCTGACACCTTGACCCATGGAGGAATTTCCCCCGAGTGTCCTTATCCTACACATATCTCATTTTGGTGAGCATCAGTATGTTCCATGCGCTTGGAACTGATTTTCTTTCTTGCAACACTCGTTCCTCCTTTGTAACGTAGAATTATTTTATTCTTTTTCAAGCTCGTTAAAAATTTGAAAAAGACAAAAAAATCAAATATTCCAAAAAGAGGGGGCATGATATACATTCTCTTTTTCGGCAACAAGATAGTCACCCTTAGACAAAGAACATTCTTCTGTTTGTTCACTAAGCATTGTGATTTAGCATGAACTTAGGAAGTTTTTCTCGCTATATAGAGATATTTCCTCCTCTGTTTGGTTACTCTTCCAAACATATGGAGAGTTTGTGGTGCCTCCTATATCATAGACTTCTGTCAATATTATGCTTCGTGAGTCTCATCATTTTTCGTGATTTTTTCCAAGGGGAGTTTGTCCAACATGAGTCAGCCATTCTACAGTTTGTCTCTTGACATTAATGAGTCATCCATTCTACTGTTTGTCTCTTGACATTAATGAGTCAGCCATTCTGTTGTTTGTCTCTTGACATTAATGAGTTAGCCATCTCGAGAGTCTAGTCAAGTCTGGATTCAAAATATATGAAGTTATGTTCCTGATGATCGATATCCTCTGGTCTTTCCCCGATGACATGTCAAAGAACTTAGGGTAGTGAGTATTACACTCCTATTGTACTCCTACTTGAGCTATTGAAGATATTGAATTTGTTTCTCGAGCTATGAAGTCCTCATCTCTAGCTGTAGACATCAATGCTTCTTGAAGATGCATATTATATTGTACTTAAATATCATCAAATGATTTTGATGTAGATACGATGTGTAATTCTCATGGATACACTTTATAGAAATTTATATGACATGGATCTACAATGTAATTGATTGGAAACCATGATTAGCTCATCCCGAGCATGGGTATGTCTGCCTCAGAGAGATTAGCATTGTTTTATAGATGGCACCTCCCGAAATCTAGTCTCAGGGTCACTCGACTTCATTCTTTCCCACTAGTAAAGATATTGTAATGTATTTCAGCCATCAGTTTCTCTTATGACCTCACACATTAGGGGGCATCTGTTATAGTCCAAAAATTCCCTACCTATGCATACATGGAATTGGCCTTTCTACTTACACAATTTGCCAAATTATTGCTGAGGTCCATTCTTTAAAAAATTATTTTTAGAACATGTACGTGCCCTGCTGAACTATAGAACACATACACATGTGAGTTGCATACTAGTTATCCTGCATACATACTTGAGCTGCATACTAGACATCCCGCATTTACCTACAAAATTTGCAAAAAATATATAATTGCAAGGAATTCGGCAAAGTTTACGGGCTATCGGGGATTTTCCAAAAATTTTACCCATTGTAGCCCGTCCCCAAACCAAATAAACATATTTTTATCATATAAAAATAGGTCTTGGGTTCCCATTTACAACAACAAGAAAGAGAACAAGTAAACTCTACCAAAACCCCTCCCCCTTCTTAGTCCAAGTTTTGCATCCCTTTCTGATATTTGGTCTCAACATTCCCCTCCAATCCTTTCT
Source organism: Picea engelmannii (assembly GCA_009831015.1). Lineage (NCBI taxonomy): Eukaryota > Viridiplantae > Streptophyta > Pinopsida > Pinales > Pinaceae > Picea > Picea engelmannii. The sequence continues at coordinate 16,175 of WSFP011459294.1, read as the reverse complement.
CTTTTCCCAAGAGATCAGTTGGTTGTAAGAGTAAAGCATGGGAATGATGCACTTGGAGAAAAAATATAGGATCCCAAACCTGGTTCACGGAGCGTTAGCCGACGGAGGTCGTAATCTTTGTAATCTTCATATTGAATAAAAGAGTTATTTTACTATCCCAATACATTGTGTCTTTATGCTTAATTGATTAATACATCTATGTCTACGTCTGAACATTAACAGTGATAAGTAGAGATTGTATATCTTGTAGCATTGTTTTCCTAATTTTTTACAGGTCATCTTTGGGAGGAGACCAACAATCAAGGAAGTTGCGAAGGCAAAAGAGGTCTACACCAGCTGAAAGGACCTACGGTACACCTAATTTCCTCTCTCTGTTCATTTAAGTTTAGATAGTTTTGGGATAGATTAGGAATAGAACTGTCTTTTAAGGGAAGTCAATTCTCTTCTTGTACCTCGACCCAATATAGTAATAGGGGTATTTTCCTCGCTAGCAGTGCTTCTAGCCAATCAATTCCAATCAAGACATTGTATGAACCAAGTGGACATATATTTAAATTTTCCCTTGTGGAAAGTCCATTCATTTATAGTGGACATCCACCAACTGAATCACTTTTCTCTTAAATATTGTAGCTAATTTCACTAACCATGATTTCTCATTCTTTCATTTTTTAAGAATACAAGAGTCAACAACTTTAGGTGCAAAACATTTGTGACTAGACCTTGGATCAATCAAAATAGAAAAAAAATTCTTAGCAATATTTCCTTTAACTTCCACCACTAATGCTTGGTAGTCTAATTGTAAATCATCCAAAGAAAAAAACATTATAGGAATGATCCTTTATAAGATACCATGCATATTTTGAGAATAAGAAACATAAGTATTGCATCAAATACCAACAGAACAACAAAATAGAGAGAATCACAACATAAAAAATGATACTTTTATTGATAGAAGTAAAGTGCACTTTCCTCTTCGAGGGGGAAACCTAAAAGAGAGCATAGATATATTATAATAAATATCCTGATAATACTTTCTCATGACTTCCACTCCTATTTATACCAATTCTATCTTCTAAAGAACATTCTATAGGAAGATATTTTTAGAAGCGGAAGCGTCTATGAAGTCCTCTTACATTATAGTTGTTCACATTATTAACTAGGCCTTATTTACTAATGTCATCCTTTATTATATAGAAAATATATTATTTGACCTATGTGATAGGTTAGGGAGGTTATGTCCTTAGTATTCCCCCCTCCTTGAAAAAGAATCTTGTCCTCAAGGTTTGAGATGAAGAAATTGTTGCATAATGGTAGTTAACTCATATGTGGTATCTTCTGGTGGTGTATCCTTCCATTGAACTAAAATTTCCTTGATGATGTGATGATGAAGATGACACTCACATTGGTCCAAGACTACTTATGGATAAAACCAAATCGAACCTTATTCATCAAACTCAGGGAGATTGGTTTGAGTGTGGAGCTTAGTTCCAATCACTTTCTTTAAGAAAGAGACATGAAAAACAGGGTAGAGATTTGAGTGATTAGGCAGAGCTAATTGATAATCCATTGGCCCCACAGACTTGAGAATTGCATAAGGACAATAAAATTTGGGGGAAATTCCCTGAAAATGTTAGGATTTGAGCGAAGTCTTCTTATAAGGTTGTAGAAGAAGAAAACCCTAGTCCCCTTCAGTGAATTGATTTTTAGAATAACATTTATCTTCTTGTTTCATCATGCGATTAATAGTCAGTACCAAATTTTTTTGAGGGTATGGAGAATGGCCGCATAGACTATAAGATTTTTTTCATCCTCCTAAACCTTGGAGACACCTAGCATGTATGATAGAACCAATAGTTAATTTTTCCCATAGACGGCTTCAAAGGGACTCATGCAAATGGAAGTATGGTAAGATGTGTTGTATTGCCATTCAACTAGGTTTTTAGATGTTCCTCCACAAAAAATCTTTTTTCATCATGCCTTCTCACATATATTCATTTATAGACTAGGGAGAATTATCCGAAAATAATTGTACCAAAGAATTAGCCAATTCCATCCATGAATACTCAAGAAAGAAACCTCAAAATTGATTTTTTCCATTGGATACAAGAATCACCTTACCAAAATATGGAAGAAAAATGAATGGAGAGATATTATATTCATGGATCCATATCTTTGAAACCTACTTCCAAAACTACTTAGATACGATGGAGACACAATAATTTATCCTTGCTAGTAAAAATTTAGAAGGGTTCACACAAACTTTGTGGAAGTAACAATTCATAGCACCAAAAATGTATGTCAAAAATAATGATGATGTTACTTCCAACTGCACTCCAAATCCTATCACCACTAGGAAAGTCTTTTGTGAAGAAATCTATTAGTGTTTCTACCCCTTAGGATATATATCCAATTACTTTTATAGGTTGTTAAATTGGTGGAAGTAACAATTCATAGCACCCAAAATGAATGTAAAAAATAATGATGATGTTACTTTCAGTTGCACTCCAAATCCTATCACAACTTGGAATGACTTTTGTGAAGAAATCATCTAGCATTTATACCCCTTAGGATATATATCCAATCACTTGTGTAGGTGGTTACAACTTCAACAAGCATCCAACCAAATAATAAAATAGTACATCGAGATTTTTTAAAAACTCTAAATCAACTCTAGATTCAAGAATCACATGAGGTACTTATACTAAAGTTCAATTCTAGATTATTAGCTATTTTTTGATATCAAGTTTCCTTGTTTGAGAGGAATGAACTTGAACAATGAATTATATATACCTTTGTAATTGAATTCAAAGTAAATAAATGCCCTTTTTTCAGTCTTGTGCAACCCTACCCCTACAACCAACCCTAATCCTTGCATCCCTAATTCTATCAGGTTTCCTTCTCCAACTCTCCCTTAGATCCCTAAATTTCATGTCCCTTCATCCTCAAGACAAAACAATGGTATCACTTACATAAAACCTACACACATTTTGTGAAATATTGTCATGTATTAAAACATCAATCTACATACAAAAACCTCCATATCGATCAATGTAACTATGAACCCAAATCCCCCCCCCGTAAATAATTTCCTCCCCTCATTCAAATCTATAAATTGTTACCTTACCAAACCTTAACATAATAGACCCATCTATCCTTCTCCTTACCAAAGAAAATGCCATTTGGTCTCTCAAATATCTTTCCATTCATGATTCCTAGATTAAATACAAATGGGCCACCATCATAATTGAAAATGGAAATAAAAAGAACCTCATATCCCAAAATATTTTGCAACACCTGAAAATCCCCACTCCTCTCCATATCATATTGGTTGGGAATAATAGCATAGCCCTAATCTATTGATCAATAAGGATTTGTAGTAAGGTTTTCCATTGGACCTTTCAAAGACACCATTGATTGTGACATCTCTCCACTCAATTGTTTTGATATGATTATAGGCCTTCCATACCATAAATAATGTGTGGATCTATATGATGCTCACCATAATACTATACTCTGATCTTCAAATACAAAAAAACATATTAATTAACCATTTATACTATTCCTCTTTCTTTCCTTGGTGCAGTTTAGTAATTAAGCCTTGATCTAGATTTATGAGCGGAACAAAATGAAACAAAGATAAATAACATTAACATAGATATACAGAGAAAAATAATAGAGATACAGTGGAACTTAACATATATTAAGTAAGAAATATGTTGAAACTGTAAAATGCAGAATGAAAACAATCTTGCTCGAATGGTGGTAGATAATCTCTGAGATGAGATATGGTGGTTGCGTGCACTCGTCTGAGCACATTACAATGAGGCCTCCATAAATTTTTAGCATCAAGAAGTAAACAAAAAAAATGTATACATTGAAAAACCTACTCCTAGGAGATGAAGCACCAAAAGTCACATGGGCCTCGATGGGGTAAGTTGATACATCAACTTCTCGGGGTTGTATTTTTGCATACGATATCCATTTTAGGAGAATGATATCCCATTGGAAAGGTCTATCCGAGGAATACACATTATGCTACCACACTCTAATTTTTTTTACAATGTGAATATGGTGGGCCCAAAAAATCTTGTTTAGGGCCTCAAAATGCCCCCAAAAGTTTAGGACCCGAAAATCTAGAAAGGGACTGCCAAGATAAAAACTATAATTTCCAAGATGAAGGTTGTATGTGACCCAACTAGAAAAGGTTGGTGGAAACCGATATCCACTTAGATCAATACTCCCTAATTAGGAAGAAATGGTATCCATTTCATTGATTTTCCCCATGAGATGATGAAATTCCTGCTGAATTTAGCCCCGGGGAGCCACTTTCCTTGGTGCAGGAGCTTCCCCGCCTTGCAAACTCGATAAAGGTGAAGCTTATGTTGGTGAGTTCCCCTGGCCTATGTGTCCATGATATGATCATTGGATGCTTGTTCCATGTAGTTAGGGTTGAGATTTATTAGTTTCAACTACTCTACTATCTCTCATGTGTCCAATAAGGGTGGAAAGTATGGTCGAAGGAGGTCTACATTAAATGATGGGTGTAATCCAAAGAAGGGGGGAATGTTGAGGTCAAAAGAATTGTCACTAACAACCTTGGTGATGGTGTAAGGTCCATAGTGGAGTGGACGAATCTTCTGATGGAGTCCTGTAAGGCGTTCTTTATGCAAGTGCAACCAAACTTTATCTCCCACTTGAAAAATTGTGTGGTACCTGGTGTTGATCATGGTGCTTCTTGTACTTGGAATTGTACTTCTACAAAATATATTGAACTTGTTGGAGAACGTGCTATATGTGTTCAATGAACTGGGTGGATTTGTCGTCTTTGTTTTGCGCATGGGATGATTCTGCTTGTGTGGACACAAGGGGTAGTGCAACATCCATGGGATTCAATTGTTGAAATCCCAAACCCACCTGAAATGGGATATGGTTGGTTGAGATATGTATGGATATATTGTAATTGTGATAAACATAGGGAAGAATATCATCCCATGTTTGCGGATGCTTGGAATTGTACATGCACAAGATATGCACAATCATCTTGTTGACGACCTCAATTTGGCCATCTGTTTGGGGGTGGAAGGTCATGTATTTGGTGAGATTGGTGTCCAATTGTGACCATAGGATCAAACTGAATGTGATGAGGAACCAATTGTCTCGATCATAGATGATTTTTTTTGTATCCCAAAATGTACCCACACTTGTTTGAAGAAGAGATTGACAATGGCCTCTTTTGTGATGCTCTTCTTACAGAAGACCAAAAATAACCATCTTGGAAAATTGATCAACCACCACAAAAACACATTCATTTCCCTACTTGGTGGAAGGAAGGAAAAACATGTAGTAAAAATATATGGATTCCTAGGGCTTGTAGGGAGTAGGAAGAGGGGTGTACATGCCTTGTTTCTTAATGGCCATTTTGGCAATGACATAGGTCATGCAAGGCCTAATATACTTGCTGACATCCTTTTGGAGTTTCAACCAATATAAATGTTGTTGTAGCACTTCCACTGTATTTTATAGGATAAAGTGTCTTGCCACCCTATTGTAGTGAGATTCCCAAATCAACTTTTCTCACTTTCTTGATGGAACATGGCTCATATGGTACAACAAACTGTACTGTAGATAAAAATTAGTGACAACTTTGTTTGTTCCCAACATATGGTAGTTAGTGTCAAAGTCATGATCTCGCTCATAGAGTTGGGGTATCCGGAGGTCTAATGCCTACATGAGTGTAGCACCGTTGTTAGTGCAACAACTTGAGGTTGTTTGAGGTAGTCAATGATGTGATTGGTGCTCCCCGTCTTATACATGATGTTGATATGGAACTGCTACAAGTATGTGGACCACTTATGATGGAAGTAATTCTATAATTTTACTTGTGTTTACATGGACTACAAAGTCTTATGATCAATGTGGATGAACGTCTCCTTCCTGAGAATGTAATGCCTCCACTGGTGGTAGTCTTGTACAATGGACTACATTTGATTTTCGCAAGTGGTGTACTTACATAAAATACTTGATAGCATCTCACTATGATAGGATACAGGATGTCCATGATGAGTGAGAAATGTGCCCACAACATAGTCTGAATCATATGTATCCATCTCAGAAGTATTTTGTAGGTTGGGTAACAAGAGCACCAAGGCTGAGCACAAGCACCACTTCAAATCATCAAATGATTTATATTTCCATTGACCCCGCACAAATTTTTCCTTTCCACCACCCATAGTCACTTGACTAAGGGCCCAAGCAATCTGGGAGAATCCCAACATGAACCCGTGATAGATATTGGCAAGGCCTAAGAAACTTTGAATCTCAGCGAGTGTGGTTGGGGATGGCCATTTACAGATGAACTGTATCTTGGATGGATCAACATGCACCCCATTCTCATCAACAATGTATCCTAGATACTAGAACTTGTTCATGCCGAAGGAGAATGTTTCCAAATTTGAATACAACTTGTGTTGTCGCAAAGTGTGTAGAACCTACTAAATGTGATGCAAGTGTTCCACCCAATTCTTGTTGAAGATGAGGATGTCATCCAAATACACCACCAAAAAATAATTGGTGAAAGGCCACAAGATATCATCCATCATCCTCATGAAAGTTGCGGGGGAATTTTTCAATCCAAAGTGCATGAACAACCATTCAAAAAGACCTTCGTTGGACTTGAAGGTAGTCTTCCATACATTGATCTACTCTATTGGGGCTTGGTGGTAGTCAGAATTCAAATCAAAGTTACTGAATTATTTTCCGCCCTTGAGATGGTCAAGGATATCGTTAATTCAAGGAATTGGGTACCGGTTCCTGACTGTGATATTATTTAGGGATTGATAATCAATGAAGATTCTCTAGGACCTAACTTTCTTCTGAACAAGAATGATTAGGCTTCCACAAGGTGACAATCTTGGGTGGATGTGCCCCTTTTCGAGAAACTATTGGATCTAGATATTCATTTCCTCATTTTCTGATAGAGAGTGATGATAGACTAGCCCATTGGGTAGCTGTGTGTCAGGGGTCATATTGATTGAGTGCTTGACCTGACAGTGCAGAGGTACCCTAGTGGGTAAGGATAAGATGTCTTTGTATTCTTCCATGAACTTATCCACTTTCTTCTGCTGCATGGAGAGACTTGTCACAAAGGCCATGGATGTGGTTGCAACCTTCTGTTCACTTTGAGCATGAATCATGAAGAAGAAAAACTTCCTAGTCTGAGATATGACCTTCCTGCATTGCTTAGCAGAGATCAAGGAAATGGTGGTAGATGGGACTACCTCAGGTATCCTATATAATTTCGTGTCCAAAGTAATAATAACACTACGAGGCCTAGACTCATATACAACATGAAATTTCCATAAATAAGGTTGGCCCAAAATAAAATAACAAACTTCAATGGGGGTGACATAAAAAAATACATCATCTTTGAAGGGCATGATTCCATAGGCCAGGTGGCACTGTTGGCTAATGTGAATATCTCTCCCTTAGCAGAGACATTCGATGGTGTACTGTTATAAGTGTGGTGTTTTCGGCAGAGCCAAACGCTTGAATAAATCTACTGAGATGAGGTTCTTTTGGATACTGATATCAATGCTGAAGTGTAGTAGAGTACCCTTCATAGACATCTATGAATGAAAGAGGAGTTATCATTCCTTTGGTTCATCAGATTCGTCGAGCTAGACCTTGTTGGTGGTAGAAACAGTGGCATTGGGTTTTGCATCAATGATCTCTCTCCCTTTTTCTGGTTTTGACTTAGAGTCAGAGCCTACATCTAATTCAAAGGCTTTCACCTTAGCCACCAATGATTTATTTGAGTGGCATTCAATGGTGTTATGTCAGGGGCTCTTATGGAACTCACATCATTTCATAGAGTTCTTCTGTGTATTCCCATTGTACTTCTTTATTTGTGGTTTGGAGTGGTTGTCTTGAGGTTTTCCATCCTTGATATTCCCTTTTTTCTATAGGTTGGGGTTGCCTTTTCCTTTTATCTTCTGTGAGGGTTTTGTAGACCCAAAGTGTCATGTCTTATGTTTAAGATTCTGGTTGATTTTGACAACACAACAATAGGCTATGCCCAAGGAAGAAATGTATAGAAACTCCATTTATGTTTCGATGTATCTATGTATACCTCTGTGGTACTTGAGAACTAGATGTCTCTCAAAGTCTTTGATACCCATCTTGGTGCGCAAGGTATGGAATACATCGGTGAACTCTAGCACTATTTGGTCCCTTTCCTACCGCAGTTTGTTCCATCTTGTATATAAGTCATCATAACTTCCAATAGGTTAGTATTTTCCTTAATAGAATCCATGAAGGAACCCAAAGTGGGTGCAACTACAAATAATGTAGATGCCTCTATTTCCTTTTTCTCACAGAAAATCTCCCACCAATCTTTGACATGGGGGATGACCTTGAGGAGTGAAAATGTAATCTTTTATCTATCAGAAAATTTGTGGACAAAAAAATGCCCTTATAGAATTTTTAACAATTTGTCTATAGCACCTTCATCTATTTAACCTTAAAATATAGAAATATCAAAATTGATTTTTACTTGAAGGAGGTAGTTCCTTCACTCTAGGTATATGCATCACCTATTGGTAGTCGTCGAAGGATTTGTGCAAAGTTATCCATCATATCGTTCCTTTGTCACAAGAGGGATTCCTCAAGAAACATTTTAAAGGGATATCCTACCCCATCATCTCTCTTGTTGGCCCTTGGTTATGGATTAAGGAAGAAATCAAAGAAAAAGTAAGAGAAAAGATGAAGTACGAACTGCGCGAAAGGCACAAAGATCGAGGGTGGGTCGAAGTGGTCAAAGAAGAAGAAAAGAATGAGTGAAGTAAGGGAAAGTGAGTCATTGAATGAAAAGATCAAGGAAGACAGATCACCAAGTAATATGGATCGTGGACAACTCAACAAGCGAAGAAAGACATCAATGAGTGATTTGGAGCACCTTGCAGAAAATACGGAAAGATAGGTTGGCGAAGCCCTGAAAACACGGGTCAAGTGGACCTAGGGTTTAGACACCTAGGGTTTTGGAAATAAGGTTTTAACACCTATATGTTTATCATGTAATGTATAAATAAATGTCTAAGAGGACCTAGGAGGGGTTCGTCATTGTGGGTTAAGAGAGTGATTATTGTTGTTGTGCGAGAGAAGCATTGCATTGTGAGAGCATTATTGTATCGTGGATCTTTAGCTGGGTGCGAAGATCAACCCTGCAACTGGGTGCATAGGGAGGGGAGAGAAAGAGAGAAATATATCTGCAACTAAGTGCACAGATAGAACTGTATGTTTCCATTTAATATGTCAAGAAACATAGTTTTGTGGACGTATCCGTATGGAGAGGGTGAACCACGTATATTTTGTGTCTCTTTGGTTGATGTTGTGTTCTTTGCCTTTTGTTATACTATTTTTGCATCGTTGTGTTAGATATGAGATATAACTATGTGAAGTAGGCTTAATTTTGGTAAAGAATAACTAGATCTCTATGTGTTATTGTTTTGGATTCACTTGCATTTTCTCTGGTTGTAGACACCCGCATCCTGAAACCCCCTATTTCTACTTCAGGAGACTACATATGCTCCACAAGTGTTTTTGAAAGGGCCAATAGTTAGGGTTTGTTGGTGGGTTGTTAGAGTTGAACCCTGGGTCTACCCCTTTGCCAACAAATGGTTCCGTTGCCGGGACCAAGATCTGCTTGAGGGAATGTTAAGGTCATTTCCATCGAAGACAGAGATTCAAAAGTCGATAAAAGAACAAGAAAGAGACTTCGTCGAATCTTAGAATAAGAACCCTATAATTATTACAAAGGATTGGTTAGGAAGGTATATCTTTACTGATATACACACGATTTTCTTTGGAGGAATTCATAATAATCTATACGAGTGGTTAGCCATATTAGCAGATACCCATTTTGAAGTCAGATCTAGACCACCTATGGTTTGGACGTCGGCATTGATCAAGAAGGTCAAGAGAGTTGATAACGTTGTGTCAAGAGCAGTAGATCACTGGTTCGATATCACTATTGGGGGGTACATTACTGAGTTTACTATTGAAAGAGTAGAGTCATATAGCCAAGCAGAGAGATATTTATTTAAGGGGCCTAGAGGAAAATTTTTACACTTTTTGAAGTTGAGGATCAAGATGTTATTGCATGAGAAGAACGTCCTAAAGATATAGTAATCGGTCGGATTGAAAATCTAATGTTCAAAAACTCATACAATGATAACGACATAGAGATTGGACATATGCACGGTGGGATAACCTTCAAAGAGGTTCCTCTGGTAAAATTGTTTGAGGAGATTCAAGAGCCACTAGCACAGGATGAAGGGTTCTATAGTGGAGAAGAAGAATATGTATTGAATGAGGAACATTTAGGGTCCGTTGGGGAAAAGGATAGGAAGACTAAAGAACCTTGCCGAGAAGAATCAGAAACTTCAAGGACTACACCGACTATTGAAGTAAGTACTATTACTCCTCCTATTATTTTAGAAGCATTAAGTAACCAGAGTAGTTAGATTTATCAGAGCACTCAGATCACTGTTATCAGTAGTTCAGTACATAAGCAGTCTAGAAACCTAGGAAGATCTATGGAAGATGAAATGAGGTTACCTATATTTAGAGGAGATGGATCTGAAGATCCTGATCAACATTGGTTTTTAGGCAAAGTTGTATGGAGCATTAAGAAAGTCAATGATGAAGCTATTAAGAGAGCTCAGTTTAGTACCACCTTGAGAGACCGTGCACTGAGCTAGTACATGAAGTTTGTTAAAGGGACTGTACAACCTAAAACGTGAAATGATATCAAGACTTCGCTGAGTGTAGAATTCAAGAAACCCAAGTCAGAGTCACAGTGCATTACATAACTGAAAGAAATCAAGCAGAGAGTAGATGAACCTGTTTGGGAGTTTGATCAGAGGTTTAATACCTTGAAAGGTCGTTTGCATTTTCAGATTCCAGACGAGCAAAATAAGGAATGGTTCATTGCTTCCCTCTTACCACACATCAGAGTTCCTCTGATGCAACAGAAGGTTTATTCACAGGCTAAGGCACTGGATATCGCCATGAAACTATAATAACTCCCTATGGGAGAATCTAGCTCAGGTATGAGTCAAATTTTGAGTCATCTAACTAGCTTATCTCTGCAGGTTGAAGATATGAAGAAAGAAAAGGAAAAATATAAAAGAGAAGATATCTGGTGTATCATATGTAAGTCAGAGGGCCATGACAAGGAGCATTGTCCCCTATTTAATGAGTACTTGGCCTCTGGAGCTCCGAGCCCTTTGAAGAAGGTTACTCTACCATGGTGCAAGGTATGTAGAAATAGACATCACCCTGGTGAATTCTATTACATGAAAAAATATGTCCATACACCTACCAATATTTACTGCACATTCTGTAAATCTGTTGGGCATGATGAGAAGGATTGTAGGGATTATGACCTCTTGCATGAAAGTTCAAGAGATATATATAGGATTCAAGGAGAGATGCAACAGGAGGGAAATGATATGCAGTTTAATTCTCTAGGAAGAGGAAGCTTCAACCCTCATGGTGGATTCAGAGGAAGAGGACAAGCAAGAGGCATGGGTTGAGGTTGAGGCCAGATCATTTGTTATAAGTGTGCCTAGCCAGGTCACTTGGAAATGGACTGTCAGAACCCTTGTACCACTTCCAACTACTGAAACTCATTTGAACATGTTATTGAAGATTATCTCGTGTTGTTAGCAAAAATTCATGAGAGACGAGGAGGAAACCAACAAGTACAACTAATATCAGAAAAACCTCATGGAGAGAATCCCAAAGTCATTGTTATCACTAGAGGAGTTGTTGTTACAGGAGAAGACAGGGTGACCCCAAAAAATACTACAGAGGGATCAAGGGTCAGAAGAGCTGCAGAGAAGACACAACTGTTTGATCCAAGGAAAGAAAAGCAGACGTTTGAAGAGGAAAGAAGATAATTTGGAAGAGACATGATTTTTCATCTTGGGCATAGCTAGAGGTGAAAGAATGTGGAATTCCTCTGTCATTTGATCAGTCTACCTTGCCAGAAGATGGAAAAGATGTAAGAAAGATGGTTAGTTTCTTGTATACGTTCATTGATTTGATTAAGGATGAAAGAGATATGCAAGAACTACAATACTTGATCAGACAATATGAGATAGGAAGGGTAGATCCCCTACCAAATAAAGAAGTACATCACGTATCTAGGAAGAGAAGGAAAAATAAGAATTTTCACCTTAATGCTCAGATTGGAGATTATGGCATAGATTATTTGGTCATCGAATTGGGATGAGAATTCAATGTTATGACGAAGCAAACCTGGGCACTGATGGGAAAAACTAAGTTTATTTATTCTCCTATCATGCTCAGTATGGATAATCTGTAGGAAATAATCCCCTTTGGAAGACTGGAGCATGTCCCTGTGGACATCGACAAGGTAAGGAACTTTGTGGACTTTGAGGTGATTGAGATAGTTGATGATAACTGTCCTTATCCTGGGCTATTAGGAATTGATTGGGCTTTCAACAATTCAACTATTGTTGACCTAAATAAAATAAGAATTACATTTGAAGGTGATGGAATTAGGGTCATTTCACCTCTTGATCTTGATGAAGGTCACATATACACAAAACCCATCAGAGAAGAAGATCATGCTTATGAACTAGAGAATGTATATAAATTTACAACAAGGAAGAAGGATTACATTAATTCTATAGCATATGGCATCTTAAGCTGGAAAAGTGAAAGTGCATGCTCATCAGATTCATTAGAAGAACTGGAGAATTGGAAAAACAGGATGTATGAAGTCTCTACATGGAGGTGTGCTAGATTGACTAGGGAAGTTCGTTGGATTGGTAAAAAAGTAAGTAATATGCCCACATTTGATGGTTTAAATCATTTAGAAACTTTCTTAGTGTAATTTGAAGAAATTGTAGCAGCACAAAAGAGGTTGTTGGCACTATTTGAATCCTTGAAAGAAACACCAATGATATGGTGGGGAACACACAAGAAGAACATCGTGGAGTGGGCGCAATGTCACACTTTGATGATAGTGTGATTTTCAGACCAAGTCGAGGGGTGAAAATTTTGATACACAGGTCAGAGTTGTTCGAAGGACCACGTGCGAAGTTGTGAGGAATCCTGGAGAAACATTCCTCAGGAATAGTGGGTGCATAAGTTCATCAACACTTTGGACACAATGCCTATCAATTGGTATCTTCAAGAAGAACTACACCTCACCACTTCAAATTGGTACGGTATGAATTGGAACTTTGTAGCTACATTTTTATTTGAAAGTCAGTACCCCATAGTAGATCAAGATTTAGAAGTTGTAAGACATAGAGTCTTTGAGGATGCACCTAACCTCCCTTTGGAGAAAGAAGAAGATGAATGGACTACACCTCTTTAGAAATTGAAAGGTTGTTACAATATCAATGTTGATGAAGATGATGATCCTAGGAATGTGAACATCACAGAAACTGAAGGAAAGAGAGACATAGAAGGGCTAGGAGTCAAACTACCTTACATTGGACTGTCAATTAAAATCAATAAAGTTAATATTGGAACAGAGCAAGGACCTAAGTTGGCTAACATTGGAGATTATTGGGATGATTCCACTATTGATAAGATCACAAAATTACTGCATGAATATCAGGACTTGTTTCCAACCAAGTTCACCAACATGAAGGGCATTAAAGGGCCCATGGGAGAAATGAGGATCCCCTTGAAACCAGATGCAAGGCCAGTCAAGAAGAGACCCTACACACTGAATCCCAAGTATAAGAAGAAAGATAAAATTGAATTAGATAGAATGTTGGAAGCAGGAATCATAGAACCTATTGAAGAATCAGAGTGGATTAGCCCTATAGTGGTCCAGGATAAGAAGACATGAGAGATCAGAATGTTTGTATATTTAAGGAAACTGAATGATGCATGCTTACATGATCCATTCCGTACATTGTTTACTGATGAAGTGTTAGATAATGTGGGAGGACAAGAAGTTTACTCTTTCATAGATGGATTTTCAGGTTATCACCAGATCAGGATTGCCAAGGAAGATAGACATAAGACCACATTTGCAATAGAATGGGGTTATTTCTAGTACACAGTGATGTCGTTTAGATTCAAGAATGCATGAGCCATCTTTTCCAAGGTGGTGGTCGAAGAATTCAAGGAATTTCTACATAAATGTTTGGAATCTTATTTTGATGATTGGAATTTTTTTAGCTTATTGAAAAATTATATTGAATTTTTAAGACTAATGTTGGATAAGTGTAGGCAATGTCAGATTGCCCTGAACCTGAAGAAGTGTATCTTCTTTTCACCCTTTGGAGTGTTTCTCGGCCATATTGTATGTAAGCAGGGGTTGTTGATAGATCCTTCCAAGATCACCATCATTGTTGATCTACCTCCTCCTACTTCAGTTAGACAATTGTGCACTGCGCTGGGACATACTGGATACTACATAAACTTTATAAAGGGCTATGCATAGATAATAATAATAATAATAATCTATTTTTAAGGTCACGACCAAGCCAGCACACCAAATTGGTGTATGAGACCCCCTTGTTTGTGGGACAAGGTCCCCCCTCCATCCAATGATTTGACTGGTAAATTCTATGAACGTATACATACCCTACCCCCCTCTGGATTTGAACCTGTGACCTCTTAAGAGGAAACACATGTTCTTAACCATCAGGCCCACTAAAAATAGTTTAAAGAAATATTGTTAGTTTCAATGGTCAGAGGAATGTCAACAGAGCTTCGACACACTAAAGCAAAAGATGGTCACTATGCCTATCTTGGTTTTTCCAGATTAGAGTAAGGAATTCCATGTGCATGTTGATGCTTCATCTATTGCATTAGGAGCAGTGCTAGCACAACCAGGAGTAGGATATATTGTCCACCCATTATCGTTTTCTAGCAGGAAGCTCTCTATAGCTAAAATAATTTACACTACCACTGAAAGAGAAGGTTTAGCCATGGTATATGCACTACAGAAGTTTTGACACTACTTGTTGGGAGGAAATTTTAAGATGTTCACTGATCACTCTGCATTGAAATACCTAGTCAATAAGACAGTGTTGGGGGAAGAATATGTATATGGCTACTATTATTCCAGGAATGTGGTTTTGAGATTGTGGTCAAGCTAGGGAGAATGAATAAGGGACCTGACCACTTGTCCAGGTTAGAACATGGAGAAGAACCTACCAGGTTGGAGGATACACTACCAGATGCATATTTGTTGGCCATTAGGAAAGTTGATGATCACTTTGTCGAGATAGTGTAGTTCTGTTGGCAACCACCAATAATTTTGATTCTTATCACAAACAAAGTCCCCACAAAGAAATCATATATTTCTGTAGCTTCCATCACCTTCCATTTGTAAATGTTTATGTTTCTGAGTTTCGAGGCGATGATTGGGTTGAGCTTATCTTATTGATTTTTTGTTTTTTGTTCGCATTTTCATTTGTTTTGTTTTAAATTCATGACTGTAAGCATGAATTTAAATATAAAATTTGGGTTTGGTTTCATATATTTTACCATAGAAATATCATTTTGGAGGCACCCATATATGGTTAAAACTCAAGTCTTATGAACTTATTCTTTAATACACTATCAAAATATTTGTGTATTATGGGTATCGTGACTTCATTGGTTCTATAGTTTATTGTTGATTTAATTTGTGAAATGTTTGAATCACAAAAAACATTGGTTTAATAGTTGATATAGTTCTCATGAGATCAATTGTCATATCAACATTCATATCAATTGGTACAGGCATGATGTACCTACGTTTTCAATTCACTTTGTTGGCTTAAATATTAATGAGATCATTCATTAAGTGAATTGGGGTTTTGTAATGTGGAGGGTTTGGCATTCATCATGCGTAATGTGTCGTAGTTTTACAAGCCCTCTGGTTTTCATTTCCCCTAAATCTTCTTTCCAAGTAATGATAGTCCCCAAACTTTGAAGTTTTTGTGTCATTACATTTTGCACAGACCTCTCTCTACTCCTCATCTAATGGAAGATGAAACCTATGTTAAGAACCAAATATCAATATAGCATAGAAAATCCTTAGAAAAAGTACTCAATGCCTTGAAAAAGAAAGAATTTTAGATAATAAGCCTCTTTGAGGGGGTAACCTCCTTTTACCCCACTTAAATGTTCAA
>ML874322.1:0-11678 GCA_009831015.1 Picea engelmannii | reverse complement strand
TAGTTTCTGCCTGAGCAGTCGGCCAGGAGCCTATCTAACTCTCTCTCCGGAGTAGAGGACAAGATTAAAAGCCCTGATTTTCTGTGCAGAAATAGTAATATCTACTATAATGGATTCTAGGTCAGTATCTTTTAGAGAAGTTATAAATGCTGAAGAGTCAAGTACCTCTAGATCTGACCCTGTAAATAATCTAGAATCAATGTTCTCTTTCAATAGGACTCAAAGTACAAACCATGCAAGCATAGAAGAAGTTGAAACAAATCCCCAAGCTACATGGAAATTACCTCCTATCTCTCCTAGCAGAGTTTACCAAGACTTGAACATGTTTCATCTTAAATTCGTAACCAGAGTCATTGTAAAAGAATCTGTAAGTAGAATACAACAAAATAGTGATATCAGTCAAACTATTTTTCTTATTAATCCAAAAGGAAGCCAAAAAACATGGAACAAATTACCTTCACTTTGGATGTATCATAATTGGAATCAGTCCACTTGTCCATAGGGGAATAGACTCCTACGTGTTATGTACAGTAAGAGATTTAACCCATAACAAGTTTACTGACTCCCTGATAAGAGGAATAGTTGCCCCCCTTTCAAATGGGCCTGTTTATTTTGACTGCTATCCAAAATTCTCTGTCTATAACTTTGACGAGAATATTGAAAATATACTAAAAATTCAGATTAGAACAACTAGATTTGATATATGTCCTACTCGGAAAAATCTATCCATCCAGGCTAGGGGATGTTTTAGACACACTAACACTCTGTTTCCTGCTATCTTGCATACCCCCAGCAAAGAGTCTCAGTCAAGCACACTGGTCTTAACAGATCCATTAAATCAAAAGATGGAACATTGTACCATAAAATGGGAAAATTTATCTTTCCCCACTGATTGGGTTATTGATACCCCAAGGGCACCAATACCGAGATCTATCACTTCTGCCCAAATAAAAGAAAACTCAAACTCTGTCGTTATTTCCTTTCCCCAAAGGAACCTTTCTGGATCTTCTTCATTCCCTTCTTCCTCATTTTGTTTACATGCTTCACTCCAATCCTTAGCAAACCAGGTGGGAAAAGTTCCCTTTGCAGTAAAATGTTTTGATTGTGGAGAACTAATTACTCTATCCACTCTTTCTGCATTTGAAGAAAATGAAAGGGTACAATTTGAACATGCAAATCATAATCCAAGGACAAACTTACCTCCACCAATCTCTATTGCTAAAGACCAGTGTCCCCATCCTCAATGTTTTGACATTCCATTCCCACACGACTCCCATGTTCTGGTTATCCAAAATAACCACTATACAGAAGTAAGTCAAAGAAAAGAAGCTTATATCCCTAAGGATACAAGAAGACCATCTGCTCCAAAAATCAAAAAATTTCTCCTTCTTTCTAAAGGATGCATCAGAGAAACAATTAAAATTGAATGGATGAAAGAAATGTTAAATTGGGACTTGTTTTCTCATCCGAGCATAAAATAATTTTCCAGGAAGACTTCAAATGAGGAAAAGACTAGACTAGCCCAAAATTGGAAACATTTTATGGACAAAGAAAATGTCTATATATCTTTCTATGAATGGTATAAAAAAAATCATCAAGCCCATTCATGGGATTTAGATCCTCAAAAGTCTAGCCCTACATGCTGTCCCGTACAAACTCTTTCTATATTTGATTTAGGAAGAGAGATCAACAAGATCAAAAAATCCATGGCCAAAGTTTCAGAACAAAAGAAAGAAGAGGAAAATGAAAGTCTGCAAGTAAAACATCAGAAATATCATGTCTTGATTAAATTAAAAATTCAAGACCTGCATTTTAAGTTGAAAACATTGATAGACACTGGATCAGACTTAAACATGCTAAATAAGCATGTTATCCCTGTATCTCTATGGGAAAAAACTCAAGCTATGGTTGTGGGATTAGGAAACATTCCCAATAATATTTCATTCCAGATTCCAAAAGCAATTCTTTGTTTCCAAGACTTTTGCCTAAAGATGAAATTCCTCTTAGCATATATTCCCGTTGCCTGTATCCTTGGCACCCCTTTCCTTGCAGTAGTATCACCTCATGGCTCAACCATGGTGACTCCAGAAAAACCAGGATACTTCATCACAGTTCCTTCCCCACAAGGAATAGTTACAATCAAACTTCCATTTGTATCCACTCCAAGGATCTCAGATGTTGTCCAACTAAGCCTTAGAAAGAATGAAAAAATAAAGGAACTAAAGCAGTTCCAAACGAGGATCAAGATCAGATATCAATTGAAAAGGGAAGACATACAAGAAACAATTCTTCTTTTAAAGCAAGAATTTATCAACTCAGTCTGCTCAAAAAATCCTATTGCCTTTTGGAAACAGAAGAAACATGAAGTCTCCCTTCCTTATAGAGAAGACTACCAAGGAAAACGCTGCAAAAGCAGAGCCATACCAATGAATGTTGAATATCATAAGCTATGTGCAGAATAAATTGAGGGTTTACTCAATAAAGAGCTTATTAGAAAGTCTACTAGTCCTTGGAACTGTTATGGATTTTATGTAAATAAACATTCAGAGCAAATCAGAGGAGTTCCTAGACTAGTAGTAAATTACAAACCCTTAAACAGAGTTTTAGCTGATGATACATACCCTATTCCAAATAAAAGCAGTCTAGTCACTAGAATTGCAGGGGCAAAAATATTTTCAAAATTCGACTTAAAGTTTGGATTTTGGCAGGTGGCTATTAGTGAAAAGGATAAATTTAAAACTGCTTTTAATGTTCCTGCTGGGCATTATGATAGGAATGTGATGCCATTCGGATTGAAGAATGCTCCCACAAAATTTCAAAGGGTTATGGATGATACCCTTAAGCCATACTTTGATTGGCTTATTGTTTACATTGATGACATTCTTGTCTTTTCTTCATCCATAGAACAACATTTTAAACATCTAAAGAAGCTCCTGTAGGTGATCAAGCAAGCTGGTCTAGTCTTATCTAAGAAAAAGATTGAGCTTTTCCAGACTCAAATAAAGTTTCTTGGTCATACTATTGATAATGGCCAAATCACTCTGCAAACTCATGTTGTTGAATTTGCAGATAAATTCCCTGACAAGATTCTTGATAAAACACAACTACAAAGATTTTTGGAAAGTTTAAATTACATAAGTCATTTTTACAAAAAATGTGCACAGGACAGGAAACTTCTCAATGACAGGATAAAGAAAGAACCAAGTCCTTGGACAGAAGCTCATACTCAAGCTGTGAGAAATATTAAAGCAAAAACCAAGAATCTTCCAATCCTGCATATTTCTGATGATGAACTCCCTAAGATTGTAGAAACAGACGTGAGCAACATTGGTTGGGGAGCAGTATTAAAGTAAGTCAGGGATAAAGGAAAAGAGGAGATTATTCAGTTTGCCTCTGGTCTATGGCAAGCAACAAAAAAGAATTATTCTTCTTTAGATAAAGAGATTAAAGTTGCTTTAAATGCCATTCATAAATTTGAAATTTACTTGATCTACAAAAAAATTCTTTTAAGGACTGATGCTGGAGCAATGAATAAAATCCTTAACAAAGATCTGAAGAATCCTAGAGACTCTAAATTTTCTAGATGGCAAGCTCTCTTTAGCAATTTTGATTTCTCTATAGAACATATCAAAGGAGCAAACAATTCTATTCCAGATTTTTTGAGTAGAGAACATTTACAAAATCTCTGTTTACTAATCTCTGTGAAGCTAAGAGATGGAATAGAAAGGATAATAGACATTCCTGACTTCTTAGACTGGGAATCTTATTCAGTAGAGTGGGTACCGCATTGGGAACTAAGGAGCACAAAAATTCTTTCCCAAACTACTCAGGTCCCATATTCAAGTTTAGTTCCTGAGGTAAGAGGAAGAAGAATATCAAATGTTTTGGCCCCCATGGTTACTCAAATAAATGAAAGAGCATCTCAAGCACAACATGCTCTAACTAATATTTTCCATGATATAACCCTAATCTGGGATATAAGAGATGATCAAGGTAATAACCAAAAGTACTTTTGCTTAAACAGACCTCGATTATTATCTCATTGGTATGAAAGAAATCCTGATGTTATTTTCCCACAAACAAGCCTAAATTATCATGAGTACATAAATCTATGGTGGGAATTTGTTCAACAAGAAGATTTTCTAACTCTGGTCAAATTTGGAAGTGTTAATTCTGCAACTATAGGAAGACCACCAATTTGGATTGCAGACTGGTGAAAAGATTTTGGCCTAAACAAAGGGGCTATAGATCCTTATATCTTAAGATCTTTTACATCTCTCTCTACTGTCCGAGATCTTTTCTTTCAAGGGCCAAATGATGGAGAAATCTTACGTCTTTTCATCCTTAATCATTTCCAATGGGCAATCAACTCAAGAACTATTCTCTAGATGATGAATGGATTACATTTCATAGTCCGAAAAATTTATACAAAAATTTGGGATACCCTACATTATCCTGAAAGATTTTCTACCTTCATTGAGAATGATTAATCTGTCTCCATAAATTCATGTCTAAATGGCCGGCATTGGTGCCATTCGGGTTGTATGGGTTGTTGTCATTAAACTCCACTTTGTACATAGTATAGTCATGTCAAATAAAGAGAATCTTGGAAACTCAGAGAACTTCTTCGACTTTTGGTGAGGTTTGACCCACATTTCCAAAGATGCTCTATTTTATGTCTTATTAATAGTCATCTGGTCGGGGAATCTTGTATGACAACCCTGACAGATACACTGTTTCATCTACTTTCGGTTGATATGAAATAAAGTTGATGATTTGGTCGGAGATTCCTGCGTGAATACATCCGCCGAATCCTAAAAGTAAGATTGAGTGGTCGACATGAAGGACCACAAGTCTCTTCGAGTCTTAGCTTCATGATGACTCCACCTTCAAAATCTTGTATAAAGGAAGGATCGGGGCTCATGGGGATGATATCAGCATTTTGAGAGTCTAGAGTCCGAGTCTCTAAGCTTCCCTTCTGTCTGAAGCTTCGTGTCTTTCTTGAGTCTATAAGTCGAGCGAAGAGAAGTCTGCTCTAAGTCTGTGCATCTGGCACACATTGTAACACCCGAGTTATTTTATCTGATTATTATAATATCAAAGTCTTCCGCATATGTGTTTAAATCTATGAAGTTTCTCTGTTTGTCTCACATTATGCACTCATTGTGATCTTTCTTATTTGCCTATATCTGCAATCGATGTTCCTTGGTACTGTCTGATATAGTTCGCTCATCCAGATAATAAGGTTCGCTGGTAGTCGGTATAAAGGGACGACTCAGCACTGGTAGTAAGTCCCGCTAAGGCAGGTGGTCGCGAAAGGGAAGTTGTAGGTGCGGAGGGTCCACGGAAAGCCGGATATAGGGTTCACATAAAACTGCAAAATCCTGATGGACTTCAGGTGGTGGGGTTCATAGTTCGGACAGAGTAAAGCGGTTAACCCGACGATATTGGTCCTGTCGAGAGTAGCAGAAACTAGAAGACTAGATAGCGAGAGGAGATAGTTCATGAGACAGAGTGCAAGTAGTCAAGCTTCATACTCTGACAGAGGAGGCCTCTGACAAAGTTGTTCGTTTGGAGCAGTTTTACAAATGTTATCAGAGCCATGACCTTCTTTTCAACCCGGGTATGATATCAGACTGTCTCTTAGATATGATATAGCTATTCACTCTTTTTTGTTTTCTCTGTGTAAAGCTTTGTGTGAAATAAACAGATTTGCTAGTTTCTGCTTGAGCAGTCGGCCAGGAGCCTATCTAACTCTCTCTCCGGAGTAGAGGACAAGATTAAAAGCCCTGATTTTCTGTGCAGAAATAGTAATATCTACTATAATGGATTCTAGGTCAGTATCTTTTAGAGAAGTTAGAAATGCTGAAGAGTCAAGTACTTCTGGATCTGACCCTGTAAATAATCTAGAATCAATGTTCTCTTTCAATAGGACTCAAAGTATAAACCATGCAAGCATAGAAGAAGTTGAAACAAATCCCCAAGCTGCATGGAAATTACCTCCTATCTCTCCTAGCAGAGTTTACCAAGACCTAAACATGTTTCATCTTAAATCCATAACCAGAGTCACTGTAAAAGAATCTGTAAGTAGAATACAACAAAATAGTGATATCAGTCAAACTATTTCTCTTATTAATCCAAAAGGAAGCCAAAAGACATGGAACAAATTACCTTCACTTTGGATGTATCAGAATTGGAATCAATCTAGTTGTCCACAAGGGAATAGACTCTTATGTGTTATATACAGTAAGATACCTAACCCATAACAAGTTTACTAAATCCCTGATAGGAGGAATAGTTGCCCCCCTTTCAAATGGGCCTGTTTATTTTGACTGCTATCCAAATTTCTCTATCTATACCTTTGACGAGAATATTGCAAATATACTAAAACTTCAGATCAGAACAATTGGATTTGATATGTGTCCTACCCGGACAAATCTATCCATCCAGGCTAGGGGATGTTTTAGACACACTAACACTTTGTTTCCTGTTGTCTTGCATACCCCCAGCAAAGAGTCTCAGTCAAGCACACTGGTCTTAATAGATCCATTAAATCAAAAGATGAAACATTGTACCATAAAATAGGAAAATTTATCTTTCTCCACTGATTAGGTTATTGATACCCCAAGGGCACCAATACCGAGATCTATCACTTTTGCCCAAATAAAAGAAAACTCAAACTCTATCGTTATTTCCTTTCCCCAAAGGAACCTTTCTGGATCTTCTTCATTCCCTTCTTCCTCATTTTGTTTACATGCTTCACTCCAAGCCTTAGCAAACCAGGTGGGAAAAGTTCCCTTTGCAGTAAAATGTTTTGATTGTGGAGAACTAATTACTCTATCCACTCTTTCTKCATTTGAAGAAAATGAAAGGGTACAATTTGAACATGCAAATCATAATCCAAGGACAAAMTTACCTCCACCAATCTCTACTGCTAAAGGCCAGTGTCCCCATCCTCAATGTTCTAACATTCCGTTCCCACATGACTCCCATGTTCTGGTTATCCAAAATAACCACTGTATAGAAATAAGTCAAAGAAAAGAAGCTTATATCCCTAAGGATACAAGAAGACCATCTGCTCCAAAAATAAAAAACTTTCTCCTTATTTATAAAGGATGCATCAGAGAAACAATTAAAATCGAATGGATGAAAGAAATGTTAAATTGGGACTTGTTTTCTCATCTGGGCACAAGAGAATTTGCCGGGAAGACTTCAAATGAGGAAAAGACTAGACTAGCCCAAAATTGGAAATATTTTATGGACAAAGAAAATGTCTATATATCTTTCTATGAATGGTATAAAAAAAATCATCAAGCCCATTCATGGGATTTAGCTCCTCAGAAGTCTAGCCCCACATGTTGTCCCGTACAAACTCTTTATGTATCTGATTTAGGAAGAGAGATCAACAAGATCAAAAAATCCATGGCCAAAGTTTCAGAACAGAAGAAAGAAGAGGAAAATGAAAGTCTGCAAGTAAAACATTAGAAATATCATGTCTTGATTGAATTAAAAATTCAAGACCTGCATTTTAAGTTGAAAACATTGATAGACACTGGATCAGACTTAAAAATGCTAAATAAGCATGTTATCCCTGTATCTCTATGGGGAAAAACTCAAGCTATGGTTGTGGGATTAGGAAACACTCCCAATAATATTTCATTCCAGATTCCAGAAGCAATTCTTTGTTTCCAAGACTTTTGCCTAAAGATGAAATTCCTCTTAGCAGATATTCTTGTTGCCTGTATCCTTGGCACCCCTTTCCTTGCAGTAGTGTCACCTCATGGCTCAACCATGGTGACTCCAGAAAAACTTGGATACTTCATCACAGTTCCTTCCCCACAAGGAAGAGTTACAATCAAACTTCCATTTGTATCTACTCCAAGGATCTCAGATGTTGTCCAACTAAGCCTCAGAAAGAATGAAAAAATAAAGGAACTAAAGCAGTTCCAAGCGGGGATCAGGATCAGAGATCAATTGAAAAGGGAAGACATACAAGAAAAAATTCTTCTTTTAAAGCAATAATTTATCAACTCAGTCTACTCAGAAAATCCTACTGCCTTTTGGAAATAGAAGAAACATGAAGTCTCCCTTCCTTATAGAAAAGAATACCAAGGAAAACCCTGCAAAAGCAGAGCCATACCAATGAATGCTTAATATCAGAAGCTATGTGTAGAAGAAATTGAGGGTTTACTCAATAAAGAGCTTATTAGAAAGTCTACTAGTCCTTGGAACTGTTATGGATTCTATGTAAATAAACATTTAGAGCAAATCAGAGGAGTTCCTAGACTAGTAGTAAATTACAAACCCTTAAACAGAGTTTTAGCTGATGATACATACCCTATTCCAAATAAAAGCAGTCTAGTCACTAGAATTGCAGGGGAAAAAATATTTTCAAAATTCGACTTAAAGTTTGGATTTTGGCAGGTGGCTATTAGTGAAAAGGATAAATTTAAAACTATTTTTAATGTTCCTGCTGGGCATTATTAATGGAATGTGATGCCATTCGGATTGAAGAATGCTCCTGCAAAATTTCAAAGGGTTATGGATGATACCCTTAAGCCATATTTTGATTGGCTTATTGTTTACATTGATGACATTATTGTCTTTTCTTCATCCATAGAACAACATTTTAAACATCTAAAGAAGCTTCTGCAGGTGATCAAGCAAGCTGGTCTAGTCTTATCTAAGAAAAAGATTGAGCTTTTCCAGACTCAAATAAAGTTTCTTGGTCATACTATTGATAATGGCCAAATCACTCTGCAAACTCATGGTGTTGAATTTGCAGATAAATTCCCTGACAAGATTCTTGATAAAACACAGCTACAAAGATTTTTGGGAAGTTTAAATTACATAAGTCATTTTTACAAAAAATGTGCACAGGACAGGAAACTTCTCAATGACAGGCTAAAGAAAGAACCAAGTCCTTAGACAGAAGCTCATACTCAAGCTGTGAGAAATATTAAAGCAAAAACCAAGCATCTTCCAATCCTACATATTTCTGATGATGAACTCCCTAAGATTGTAGAAATAGACGCGGGCAACATTGGTTGGGGAGCAGTATTAAAGCAAGTCAGGGATAAAGGAAAAGAGGAGATTATTCAGTTTGCCTCTGGTCTATGGCAAGCAACAGAAAATAATTATTTTTCTTTAGATAAAGAGATTAAAGCTGCTTTAAACGCCATTCATAAATTTGAAATTTACTTGATCTACAAAAAATTTCTTTTAAAGACTGAAGCTGCAGCAATGCATAAA
Source organism: Picea engelmannii (assembly GCA_009831015.1). NCBI lineage: Eukaryota > Viridiplantae > Streptophyta > Pinopsida > Pinales > Pinaceae > Picea > Picea engelmannii. Next base: position 2,426 of record ML874322.1, on the reverse strand, counting down.
GTCCTTAACAAAGATCTGAAGAATCCTAGACACTCTAAATTTGCTAGATGGTAAGCTCTCTTTAGCAATTTTGATTTCTCTATAGAACATATCAAAGGAGCAAAAAATTCTATTCCAGATTTTTTGAGTAGAGAATATTTACAAAATCTCTGTTTACTAATCTCTGTGCAGCTAAGAGATGGAATAGAAAGGATAATAGACATTCCTGACTCCTTAGACTGGGAATCTTATTCAGCAGAGTGGGTACCGCATTGGGAACTAAGGAGCACAAGAATTCTTTCCCAAACTACTCAGGTCCCATATTCAAGTTTAGTTCCTGAGGTAAGAGGAAGAAGAATATCAAATGTTTTGGCGCCCATGGTTACTCAAATAAATGAAAGAGCAACTCAAGCACAACATGATCTAACTAATCTTTTCCATGATATAACCCTAATCTGGGATATAAGAGATGATCAAGGTAATAACCAGCAATACTTTTGCTTAAACAGACCTCGGTTATTATCTCATTGTCCTGAAAGAAATCCTGATGTTATTTTCCCCGAAACAAGCCTAAATTATCATGAGTACAGAAATCTATGGTGGGAATTTGTTCAACAAGAAGATTTTCTAACTCTGGTCAAATTTGGAAGTGTTAATTCTGCAACTGTAGGAAGACCACCAATTTGGATTGCAGACTGGTGGAAAGATTTTGGCCTAAACAAAGGGGCAATAGATCCTTATATCTTAAGATCTTTTACATCTCTCTCTACTGTCTGAGATCTTTTCTTTCAAGGGCCAAATGATGGAGAAATATTACGTCTTTTCATCCTTAATCATTTCCAATGGGCAATCAAGTCAAGAACTATTCTCCAGATGATGAATGGATTACCTTTCATAGCCCGAAAAATTTATACAAAAAATTGGGATACCCTGCATTATCCTGAAAGATTTTCTAGCTTCACTGAGAATGATTAATCCGTCTCCATAAATTCATGTCTAAATGGTCGTTCTGTGGGTTGCCGCCATTAAACTCCACTTTGTACATAGTATAGTCATGTCAAATAAAGAGAATCTTGGAAACTCGGAGCACTTCTCCGACTTTTGGTAAGGTTTGACCCACATTTCCAAAGATGCTCTACTTTATGTCTTATTAATAGTCATCTGGTTGGGGAATCTTGTATGACAACCCTGACAGATACACTGTTTCATCTGCTTTCGGTTGATATGAAATAAAGTTGATGATTTGGTCGGAGATTCCTGCGTGAATACCTCCGTCGAATCCTAAAAGTAAGATTGAGTGGTCGACATGAAGGACCACAAGTCTCTTCGAGTCTTAGCTTCATGATGACTCCACCTTCAAAATCTTGTATAAATGAAGGATCGGGGCTCATAGGGAGGATCAACATTTTGAGTGTCTAGAGTCTGAGTCTCTAAGCTTCCCTTCTGTCTAAAGCTTTGTGTCTTTCTTGAGTCTGTAAGTCGAGCGAAGAGCAGTCTGCTCTAAGTCTGTGCATCTGGCACACATTGTAACACCCGAGTTATTTTCTCTGATTATTATAATATCAAAGTCTTCCGCATATGTGTTTAAACCTCTGAAGTTTCTCTGTTTGTCTCATATTATGCACTCATTGTGATCTCGCTTATTTGCCTATATCTGCAATCGATGTTCCTTGGTACTGTCTGATATAGTTCGCTCATCCAGATAATAAGGTTCGCTGGTAGTCGGTATAAAGGGACGACCGAGCACTGGTAATAAGTCCCGCTAAGGCAGGTGGCCGCGAAACGGTAGTTGTAGGTGTGGAGGGTCCACGAAAAGCCGGCTATAGGGTTCACATAAAACTGCAAAAGTCCGATGGACTTCGGGTGGTGGGGTTCATAGTTCGGATAGAGTAAAGCGGTTAACCCGACGATATTGGTCCTGTCGAGAGTAGCAGAGACTAGAAGACTAGATAGCGAATGAGCGCGGATTTGTTTTCCGCTCATTTGAACATTCAAAATTGAATTTGGTTTTGAAGCATGCCCTCATCCATCTACCAATCTGTAATTATAATTAATTAAAATTGACGGGCCGGAAAGTAGAAAGATACCTGCCGGAGGGAGTAGGCTCGGGAGGGAAGATTGCTCCCGAGTTAGCCTACTCCGAGCCTGAACCGGGTGTTGTTTCCTTAGTTATACCTCTGACATTTCCAATTGTGAATGAAGTCAGAGCCTGAACCGGGTGTTGTTGTAAGTTGACTGGCCATTTCTTAACAGTTTCCATCCATTGATCTCGTACACCCATGCCATATGCATCATACTATTGTTCAACATGTATCCACATGCTCACGCTTATGTATTTGAATTTCTTAAAGAGAGGTAAATTTAAAGTTGAAACTTCCCGCTTAGGATATGGTTTCAGCATGAAGTGGTTATTTTTAGTCATTTTACTCATTATCTCTGCATCTAAA
>ML874321.1:0-12922 GCA_009831015.1 Picea engelmannii | reverse complement strand
AGGTCTTGATCTAACTTCAGCTAGTGGGTTGATTTAAAGGTGGATAGGTAGAAGACTTGGTAGGGAGGGTGAACAAACTACTTTGGGCAATAGGCTTTCAGCAGCATGTAGAAGAAAGAATCTGAATGCAAGATCCTCTTGGTTCAGGGTCTCAAGAAACTGAAGGGGGACTTGACTGGATCCTCCAATTCCAAGTTGCTCAATGCTAAGAAAAATCACAAGGACTGATCAGAAACAACGTAACTATTACAGTGATCCATTACAACATCATCCTATAATAGCTACTACTCGACTGGATCCTCCAAGTCCGAGCTGTTCTAACACAGTGTAAACAGAGATGTGAAAGAAACTAGCATCCGTAAGGAAAGAAATCTCAAAAGTTCATGCATAACTAGAATAACAGTGCTTCATTAAAACTTTACAACCAGGAGCTCTGCTCAACCATCGATGCTTACAAAATACAAAGACTGAGTTTATATACTCAGGAAAATTCTCCTCAAAGAGGCGTGCCTCAGTCACCCAAGGCTAGGTGTCCCTTCAATCAAACTCATACTGATATCTTTATTTAAATGCCACCTTAACTATGCATGGCTCCTATAAGGAGGGTAGCTGAGCTATTAAGTGTTTGGATAGTGCGTGCAGACTTGTCTGTGGAGTTGAAGACTTCGGCATGGTGTCTTTGAGAAAATTGATACACAAGACTTCCTCGGGCAGACGGTTTGCCAGACCCTCCATCCCCTCACTTAATGAATGAAAGGAGGTTTCAACCACCCGCTCTTGTCGTCATTTACTCTAGGTGAGAAACAATATGGAGATTGGATCCGATGGCGCTTGGAGACCGCGACGATCCTCTCTGTAACTGAACTCGACTCTTTGGCCTTCTTTACGCAACTCCTCTCTTTCTCCAAGTGACCACGGACTGTGACCACATGCCTATTCCCATGGCGCTTTTTGGCATTCGCGAATATGAAGGGGCTGATCCTTGCTGATCGAAATTGCGACGAGCGATATGCCGAGACGGCTCAATCTGGTGCCGCACGTCCTTCAAATCTAACGATCCTAAACTCACCCGACGTTGTTGTGGGCCCCAGGTTCTGAATTCTCTAGTTGTTTCACATATCGGGATATGATGGAGGTGTTATTTGTTCTTTCAAACCACGATGGGCGAAAAGGCGGGGAGCTTAATCACGCACCAGGTGTCTGCTTCAAATGGATGGTTGAGATTTCCCCCCTGATACTCTGGGCCTGGGCCCTGGACGCCTTCGAGACTTCGTGTCTCGCAGCTGGGAGGAGCTAGTCCTTATGCTTCAAAGTCGCGATGGGTGAAAAAGCGGGGAGCCTAATCGCGCACCACGTGCCCCTCTAGATGGACGACTGAGATCTTCTCGGCAATACTGTATATCTCTTTTTACTATCGGTGCCCTCCACACGTAACCTTTGACTAAGGCTTAAGTGATAGCGCCTCTCGCTACTCACGACCTTGCGAGTTGGAGCGTCGAACCTTGGCACTCTCCCTCCGTGAAATATCGAGAGGCGATGGCTCTTTTCCTTTCTGCAATTCTCACGACTCGCAATCTCATGCAACCAAAGGATATGGTCCGCCCTCCGAACTCACGAACCCCGAGTTCAAGACACATCAACTGATCGCAATCAACGACCCTCGTTACTTCACGAGTTCTCCAAGGAGACTTCTGACCATTCACCTCTTTGACAACTTTTGCGCTATACTTGACATGACTCGGTTAATATACAATTACCCATCAATCGCTGCTCTGCTCTGTTGATGAATTCTTACTGTAGAAGAATGAAGTGCCCGCTCGCTTGATTTAAGCCCGAAATAGATTTCTTTTGTGAGCTACGCCCAGCGCTCCTCGCGCCATTTGCAATACTGAATACTCTTGCGCCCCTGACAAAAATAATCGCTAACATTAGGCTCCATGGGGGATAGAGTCGTCCCTGTGATGCTCTAAGATCTCATTCCGCAGCTTTAGTGCCTTGCTCTTGGGCTATGGAGTTAGGCTCAAAACATATCGCTGCTAAAAATACAGGCCGAAAAATAAAAACAAAACAAACTAAAAATTCATGCTTATAGGAGCTTATTTATGTACATTCCTAAGATAATAAAACACTTTACATGGGCTAGGTGAAAGAAAACTTCCACCATAGCCATTCAAACAACCTCCTGGATAGAAGCTCCTTCCTTCTGTCAATGATCATCGACAGATGGTGTAACCATGATAGCAGAGTAGTTACACTCTTCAACTCCTCCTTACAGGTTGAAGTTGAGATGAAATAGGGCGGCTCCAAGGCATAGGGGAAATGCCACTCCATGTACTTTCAGACAGGGTCATAGAATGAGTGGAAAATTCCAGAAAATGGGCGACAGACACCTTCCTCTGCTACACAGTTGTTCACCTGTGGCTGAATATCTCTGATAAGAACATGTTGATGGTGGACAACTGACGTAGGCTAGCTGCTCTCGGGTGGTGGCTGCTCGCTGACTGGCTCTGGACAGGAAAATATTCTTCTCCTCTGGTTCAGTCTCCCCCAGGTCTGATTCATATTCATCATAAATAGGGACCATGGGGTGGTTTCTGTTTTCTAACTGGCTCTTCAGTATCTCTATAGTGATCAAAAGTAGGATAAGCTTGCTTCTCATCATCACTATAATATATATCAAAAAGGGGTTGTCCTTCATTGATATGATCCTCCTCTAGAACAGTGATCCCGTCAAAAATTTTCATTTCAGGGACAGCGGGACCTGCTGCTTCTGGCTACTCATACATAATCCTTTTCTCTTTAATCCCAGGTAAAAATATATCGTGAGAAACCCCCTGGGGAAAAAGAGAAGAAACCTCTTCCAAAACTAACCCATCTTTTAAAAAGAGAGGGTCTTTGTCATCATGAGTAGAGCTTCTAGGAACATATGCTTCCACCCGACGCCCAGGTAAGCCATCTACTATAGACCGCATCTGCTCTATAAACTCATAATTTTCACAAGAGGCATGTTGATCATTATGAACATCTAAAAGAGAAGGTGCATCTAAAATAATTTCAGATGCTTCCATTCCAGGGCTAACACAATTAATATCATCCAACACCTCTATTTTTTCATGGCAAATGATTTCCTCCACAGTAAAGGCTTTATCATGGACATAGTCTTTAGGGCCAACAAAGGCTTCATGAAGCAAAGAAAACTCCTCACAATAGCTTTCAAACAGGCAATCAACTGGATAGTAGTCTTTACAAAATGAATTGAAAGCTGTATGAAAACCTGTTAAAGAGTGGATGCTTGCAACGGGAAGAGACCGACACCATTCAAGAGCAGCTCCCTTCAATGAATACCTGAAGAGATTAATCCAGACATCCTCATGTGTGATATTGTGTCGGTGAATAGCCTCATGGAAGTCCAGTAAATGCTCAGCTGGTTCCTCCCAACTTGTTGCATGAAATTCAGGGAGGAAACCTTCCCATTGGTCTCTATCAGGAAGTGCAATAGGAAACCCAACTATCTGGGAAAAGTCACAGAAAGAAAACCTTTGAGCCATAATTTTCTCCATATCAAAACAGTGGAGTCGTCAATTGATCCTCGAATCACGGAGTCACCAAGTGAAAGATGCGCAACTTCAAATATGCCCGGTCCTTGTTCACCATCAAAAGGCCAGATCTTAATATTGTCATTACCCCAAGAAGCTTCTCAGACTGAGAAAGAAGCTGCTGAAACCTTCTCGAGAAAGCTCCGTAGGGCCAGCTTTCATGTGTGCTAACAGTAGTCACAGCTGAAATAGTGATGTGGAAACAATGGAGTCACCATGGTGGAGTTGCCAAGTGCACAATAGCAATCTTTAAGGGCTCTGATGTCTGATGCATCTTCAGAATCAGAGGCTCAATGTCGTTCTGCCCAGGGAAAATCTTCAACTTTGTCCCTGACAACGGCGCCAGAAATGTCGGTGACGGAAGTCACTCCTGGATTGCTTTCAGGAGTAGAGCTTGAAACCCATTAGTTTAATGTCACGATTTTTTTATAAAGGGATGATCAAATGGAGATAAAGGCTCAAGGAGATATCACTCTAACTCAGGGATTGAGTCTAGCATGCATAGGACAGAAGAGGTCTTGATCTAATTTCAGCGAGTGGGTTGATTTAAAGGTGGACATGTAGAAGACTTGGTAGGGAGGGTGAACAAACTACTTTGGGCAAAAATCCTTCAACAGCATAGAGAAGAAATACTTTGAATGCAAGATCATCTTGGTTCAGGGTCTTGAGAAACCGAAGGGGGACTTGACTGGATCCTCCAATTCCAAGTCGCTCAGCGTTAGGAAAAATCACAAGGACTGATCAGAGACAACGTAACTATTAAAGTGATCCATTACAACATCATCCTATAATAGCTACTACTCGACTGGATCCTCCAATTCCGAGCTGTTCTAAAACAGTGTAAACAGAGACGTGAAAGAAACTAGCATCCGTAAGGCAAGAAATCTCAAAAGTTCATGCATAACCAGAATAACAGTGCTTGATTAAAACCTTACAACCGGGAGCTTTGCTCAACCATCGATGCTTACAAAATACAAAGATTGAGTTTATATACTCAGGAAAATTCTCCTCATAGAGGCGTGCCTCAGTCACCCAAGGATGGGTGTCCCTTCAATCAAACTCGTACTGATATCTTTCTTTAAATGCCACCTTAACTATGCATGGCTCCTGTAAGGAGGGTAGCTGAGCTATTAAGTGTTCGGATAGCATGTGTAGACCTCTCTGTCGAGCTGAAGACTTCGGCATGGCGTCTTTGAGAAAATCGATACACAGGACTTCCTCGGTCAGACGGTTTTCCAGACCCTCCATCCCCTCACTTAATGAATGAAAGGAGGTTTCAACCACCCGCTCTTGTCGTCATTTACTCCAGGCGAGAAACAATATGGAGATGGTATCCGATGGCGCTTGGAGACCATGGCGATCCTCTCTATAACTGAACTTGGCTCTTCGGCCTTCTTTACGCAGCTCCTCTCTTTCTCCAAGTGACCACAGACTGTGACCACGTGCCTATTCCCATGGTGCTTTTCGACATTCGTGAATATGAAGGGGCTGATCCTTGCTGATCGAAATCGCGATGAGCGATATGCCAAGACGGCTCAATCTATTGCTGCATGTCCTTCAAATCTGACGGTCGTAAACTCACCCGACGTTGCTATGGACGCCAGGTCCTGAATTCTCTCACTATTTCGTTTATCAGGATATCATGGAGCTGTTATTTGCGCTTTGAAACCGCGATGGGCGAAAAGGCAGGGAGCTTAATCATGCGCTAGGTGTCTGATTCAAATGGACGGCTGATATTTCCCCCCTGATACTGTGGGCCCGGGCCCTAGACGCCTTCGGCACTTCGTGTCTCGTGGCTGGGAGGAGCTAGTCCTTATGCTTCAAAGTCGCGATGAGTGAAAAGGCAGGGAGCCTAATCGCGCATCACGTGTCCCTCTGGATGGACAACTGAGATCTTCTCGGCAATACTGTATAGCTCTTTTTACTGTCGGTTCCCTCCACATGTAGTCGTCGACTAAGGCTTAAGTTCTAGTGCCTATCGCTACTCGCGACCTCGCAAGTTGGAGCGTCAAACCTTGGCACTCTCCCTCTGTGAAATCCCGAGAGGCAATGGCTCTTTTCCTTTCCACAATTCTCGTGACTCGCAATCTCGCACAACCAAAGGATATGGTCCGCCCTCCGAACTCATGAACCCCGATTTCAAGAAATGGACCCACGCATCAACTGATCATGATCAACGACCCTCATTACCTCGTGAGTTCTCCACGGAGACTTCTGACCGTTCACCTCTTTGAAAACTTCTGCGCTATACTTGACGTGACTCGGTTAATCTGCAATTACCCATCAATCGCTACACTGCTCTGTTGATGAATTCTTGCTGCAGAAGAATGAAGTGCCCGCTCACTTGATTTAAGCCCGAAATAGATTTCTCCTGTGAGCTACGCCCAACGCTCCTCGCGCCATTTGCAATCCTGAATACTCTTGTGCCCATGAAAAAAATAATCGCTAACAACATGAAAAGGAGGCGTGTGTAGGTTTTCTCAAGACCTATACCAGAGGACGAAGGGACCTATGGAATCATCCAAAGGGTTCCAGCAAGATCCTGAAGGGCCATTTCGGCTCAGGGAAGAGAGCGATCCAGATTCCGGGAGGTCACAAAACCCTGCTGAGGTAGGCGGTCTGCACCAGGTGGTATCAGAGCCTCAGTTTTTAGTCTGTAGACTTCAGGCGAAGGAGGAAAAGGAGATAGAGAACTCGGAGTTGTACTATGTGTGTGATAGATAGTTGACATAATGCTGCCAAGAAGACAAGAGCTGCCTTTAGCCAACTGTGTTGTAGAGAAGGAGATGCGAGTGATTTGCGCCCGATTGGAAATAATGGAAGCAACACAAAGAAGAGCACCTGACATTGGGGATGTCACTGATGCAGAAAGTGAAGAGGTTGAGGTTGAAGAAGCTATAAGATAAGATGTTGCAGAAAAATGTTTGTTGAGAGCAGTTGCTAGATTGGGAGGCAGAGCTAAGATAGAGGTCCCCATGTATGAGGGAAATCTAGATGTTGAAGAATTTTTGGACTAGATAAGGTCCATGGAAAAACACTTCGACTATGAAGATGTTGATGAGGAGAAGAAAGTGAAGCAGGTAGTCACCCAGCTAAAAGGGCATGCAACACTGTGGTGGAACAAACTGCAGGCTGAGAGGAGAAGTAAAGGAAAACAAAGGATTAAGAGTTGGGACAGGATGGTAGCCAGACTGAAGGCTAAGTTCATACCCAAAGACTACTAGATCAATCTGTTCAGGAAGCTACAAAACCTGAGATAGAAAGGGATGACAGTTAAGGAGTACACCCAGGAGTTCTATCGGTTGAACATCAGAACTGGACAAAGGGAGAGAGATGAAGAAAGAGTCACCAAATATATAAATGGATTGAGATATGAGATCTAGGATGAGCTTAGCATGATGTCAGTAAGGACTATGGAAGATTCTTATCAGTTTGCGCTGAAGGCAGAGGAGAATCTGGCCAAAAAACAAAACCAATGAGGAAGAGGTAAAAGCTCGATCCAAAGAAAAAGCAAGGGATTTAACCATGACAGAGTACAACAGTCTAAAGATGAGGCTGAGAAAACACACAATCACTCAGAACGAGGAGGACGTTCACGAGGAAGACAGAGTGGTGGAAGAATATCTTCTAGAGGAAGAGGCAGAGGAGGAGTAAGGTGCTATAACTATGGAAAGATAGGGCACATGTCTTGGGAATGTCCCAGGAAGAAGAAAGAAGGAGGAGAAGCTCACATTTCAAAAGCACAATGAAGAGATGTTGAGGTAGAAGGAGCAGAGGATGGAGCATCCCTGATGTTGAGAAAAGTTCTCTTAAAACCAGAGGCAGAAATTGAAAAACCAGTGCAGAGAAACAGTCTCTTCAGGACAACTTGAAAAACTAAGGATAAAGTATGCAAGATAATCATTGACAGTGGGAGTACTGACAACCTAGTATCCATAGAGATGGTGGAGAAATTAGAGCTGAAGACAACTGCACATCCAAGGCCATACAAAATCTCATGGCTACAAAAAGGACACTAGGTAACGATCGCTAAACAATGGCCGGTTGAAATTAAAATAGGAGGATACAAAGATGAAATCCTATGTGATGTAATTCTCATGGATGTATGCCACATTATGTTGGGAAGACCATGGTGGTTTGATAGAAATGTCATTCATGATGGAAGAAATAATACATATACATTGGAGAAGAATGATAGGATGCATATGTTGCTGCCAATGGAGGAGAAGAGAGGGAAAGAGGAAGCTAGCACAAGCACACTTCTCATGAGTGGGAAGGAACTCCTAAAAGAAGTCAAGGAAAAACAGGAGATGCAGTTCGTTGTGGTGAGGAAGCCTAGAGTCATCTTTATGAGTACATCAGTGGCTGATTTACCTGAAGAAGTTCAGGAGCTGCTGGATAATTTTGTTGATATAGTGGTGGATGAGCTGCCAAACTCATTGCCGCCCACCAGAAGTATCAGTCATCATATCGACTTGATACTAGGAGCAAGCATGCCAAACAAAGCAGCATACAGATTAAAACCCCGAGAAAATGAGGAGGTGAGGAACCAAGTCCAAGAGTTGTTGGATAAGGGTTTGGTCAGAGAAAGTTTGGGCCCATGCGCAGTACTCACTATGTTAATCCCAAAGAAAGATGGAGGATGGAGAATGTGCACAAACTCGAGAGCCATCAACAAGATCACCATCAGGTACAGATTTACTTTACCGAGAATGGATGATTTAATGGATTGCTTAAGTGGAGCAAATTTCTTTTCTAAGATAGATATGAAAAGTGGATATCACTAGATCAGGGTGAGAGAAGGTGATGAATGGAAAACAACCTTTAAGACGAATGAAGGCCTGTATGTGTGGCTAGTTATGCCACTTGTCTTAACGAATTCTCTGGGTACTTTTATGAGGTTGATGAATAAAATTCTAAAAGATTTCATTGGCAAGTTCGTGGTTGTATATCTGGACGATATACTGATCTTTAGTAGGACTAAAGAGGAGCATTTGAGACACCTAACAATAGTAACGAGGAGGCTATAACCGGAGAAGATACTACTCAATTTGAAGAAATCCTCTTTTATGAAGACATAACTCATTTATTTGGGTTTCGTGATCTCTTCAAATGAATTAAAGATGGATCCAGAGAAGGTGAAAGCGATTAGAGAATGGCCATCACCAAGGAGCATGTTTGAGGTAAGGAGCTTTCATGGTTTAACAAGTTTTTTTAGAAATTTCATTAGGGACTTCAGTGTGATTTGTGCACCAATGATGGATACAGTGAAGAAGCGGAAAAAGTCTTTTAAATGGAAAGAGGAGGCTGAAGAGAGCTTCAATATACTAAAGGAGAAGATAACAGAATGACCAATTTTGGTCTTGCCGAATTTTGAAAAGACATTTCAGGTAAGATGTGAAGCAAGTGGAGTTGCAATAGGAGCAGTTCTGAGTAAGGACAATCGACCTATTTCCTATTTCAGTGAGAAGATGAATGAGACAAAGAGGAAATGCTCCACATATGACAAGGATTTCTATGCCATAATTCAAGCATTGAAGAAATGGAGGCATTATATTGTCCCACAAGAGTTTGTCTTGTACAACGATAACCAAGATTTACAATTCATAACTCGACAAGAAAAACTAAACAAGAGGCATGCAAAATGGGTTGAATATATGCAAAATTTTACTTTTGTCATAAAACATATTGCTGGAAATACTAACAAAGTCGTCGATGCATTAAGCAGGAGATGTTTAATTTTGCAAGAATTCTAGGTGAAGACCTTGGGGTTTGAACACCTTAAGGATATGTATTGTGATGATATAGATTTCAAGGAGGCCTACGAAGCATGTACAAGCCCTATACTGAGAAATAGAAGTCAGTGGACAGAGTATATGGTTTGTAGGAGCATTATTGGCAAGCGCGCAGAGGCAGGACCACTCAACATGTGTGAGTTCTTCCAGAAATTCATCGTTGACAGTTGCAGCCAATTTTGAAATCGGCCTTCACTCAGCACCATAATTCACCTTTGGAGGCACGCTTGAACCGATGTCGAATTTTACCCTTTGAGGCATGTTTTCAGAATTGTAAACAGAGCAGGAGTTTCCATTTCGACTCTAAAATACGACTAAACTATGATCGCGTAGGATGAATTTTAGAGTATGCAAGTAGCCAGGGGAAAACCCTAGAAACATTTTTGAGTTATGTAGAAGTTGGTACACCCAGTTAGAGAGCGCTAGGATACAGAGAGAAATGAGCGGTAAGAGAGAACTGTGAGTTAGCAGGAGATCTCAATCTTCTGAGTGACTGTAATTTTGAATGTATTATGTAGCCAGTGGGCACTTGTGAATATAATAGGATTGGAAAATTGATTCAAAGGTGTGATGTTTGGACTGTGTGCAATTTCCCCATTATTTTCTATTTTATAAACAAGTGAATGGAACTGTAAGATTTTGGCAATTTCAATTGTTTCTCTTCATAGGAAGATTTGCAAGGTGTGCATCGAGCCAAAGAGTTAAGCGTCACAAACATGGGTTATTGAAATCCCTCAGATGTAAGGAGTACGTGGGAGATCAAAGTCTGAACCAGACAAAGCTCAGGAGGGATAACACTTCGGAAGGTGTTGTCGAGACCAGGAATTTATTCCCTGGAAGGAACGAAGGTTGAGTAGTCATAGAGTTAGAAAATCTTCTAAGTCATAATCGAGTAAAGGCTTAGGAGGAAGAACGTCGTCGAGCATTGGATCGCTGTGGAAATTATCATGGATCATCCGATTGGAAGACGGAGTACATACTTTAATGCTACGCAGATCCAGGTGAGGGGAGTTCAAGGATCTGAATGGATGGTGGAGAATCCTCAAGGAGGAACACCAAAACCCCGCAGGCCATTGGATCAAGTGGAGCTGCAAGGAGGTTAGCGGCGAGAGTTTCTTGATGCCCATTTTGGCATTTCAGGTACCGTGAGTTGGAAATATAGAGCCCCTTGTCTTTCAGAATCCTGAACCAGGAAATCGTGAAGTCACGATTCGACCAGAACTTTTGATCCCAGGGATCGTGGTGAGCCATTGATCGAACGCTAGGATATTTTGGCATTTCGGCCGCTGGGGGTTCTAAGGGGCATTGATATCCCTTTTAACTGGATTTCCCAAAATCACGAAACCCGAAGTTACGATTCAAAAAAGCCAGAGGATAAGGCACTGGGACATTTCGTCTTTTCAGTGACCGAAGATTCCAAGGAACAAGGATACTCCTTGTGTCAAGATTTCATAAAAACTGAAATCCCAAAGGAACAAGCACCGAGACATTTCGACATTTTGGCATTTTAGCCACCGAGGGTTCCTAAGAGAAGAGATATCCCTTGTAACCGGATTTCCTGAAATCGCGAAACCCGAAGTCGTGATTCACAAAAACCTGAAGGGATAAGTGTTGCAACATTTCGACATTTCGACCACTGGAGGTTCGAAAGGGGAAAGGAGGGGCCCTTGGATCACGATTCCCAGAATTGCGAAACCCCAAAAGAGTGAACGCTAAGCGAGTTTGACATTTCGTGAACCAGGATTTAGAAAGACAAAAAACAGGGGAGCACTTGCATCGCGATTCTTTGAATCATGAAATTCAATAGTGCTTTGGTGTTAAGCGTGTGGACACAGAGTTGTGGTCATGTGGATGGAGGCTAAGGGAGGAGCCAAAGCCTGTTAAGCCCTTTTCAGCATTTCGGGACCCGGGAGGTTGAAGGACCAAGAATTGTCTGTCGTCGAAATCGTGAATTTTGAACAATCCAGAGACTAGGAGGTCGCAGAACCCTACTGAGGTAGGGGGTCTACACCACATCTCATATTTGAGTTGTCTCTTTGACCCATCTTAAACCTCTTAGGTAAGGAATTCTCCTTCTTTTTCTTTCCTTTCTTGGTGTGGGAGGCTGGGGCTTGTTCTTCATCTTCCATCTTTTCTTCTCTTGTAGTTGTCCTAGATTCTTCCTGGTTACAATCTTCCCAAAGACTATTGAACGTGGGAAGCCTCTTTCTTGAAAAAATTCCTTAGATGAATGCATCCCATGAGCTTGGGAGGCCATTCAAGGTAGTCATCACCATCTCTTCTCCTTCTACTGAGTCACCAATGACTTCTATCTACTCCTTGATTTGATTCACTGTTGAGAAGTAGGAGTGACTGGTTTCTGATTTTTTCATTTTCACATTCTTCAACTGAGATCTCAGAGTCATTCATCGATTTATGTTACTTCCCTCAAATAGACGGGTTATGGTGTCCATCATTTTCTTTGGGGAAGATAATGATGATATATGATGGATAAGGTGCTCCTTAATGGAGTCTCTAATAATCCTTGTTTCTCTCATAGTGTACTTCTTATATTTTTCCTTAGCTTCATATCCTTGAGGTTCTTGAACCTCTTCTATAATGAACTTATCCATTTTATGTTCTTAAAGAAGGAGGGTTACTCTATACTTACAAGCCCTAAAGTTATCAACTCTATATAGCTTGTCATCGATCTTTGTTTTTGTAGTCATCATGTCTTCTAATGGTCTTGGTTTGTCCAAAAACTTTGTCTAGACTGAAAAAGACTCCCTTTTAGGCTTTTAGATCGACAACTAGCTTATATTCAAGCCTGCTCTCATACCATGTTTGAATTTTAAATTTTATAGTTACACAATTGCAATTAGTTAATCCAATAACAATTGTAGTAGGATCACTGAAACATAGACAATCAAAGATACAATAGAACACAAATATTATCTTGGGAAACCCTTGTGGGGGAGAAAACCCAACAACCAAAATCCTCAATATAGATTCCTTCAAGTAGTACAATGATGTGTTATATCTCTCCAAGAAAGACCAAGACGAAAACACCAAAAGAACCAGTCTCCAAGACTTGTTTGCTAGACCTTCTTATGATCTCCAAGATGCACAAGAGAGGTGTGTGAGTGTGTGTCCAAATGATAGGAACCTATCCTCTATTTATACACAACAGTGTCTCTTTAACAGACATGACTCTTGACCTAACTAACCCATAAAACATGGTCGACTAGCCACAATGGAGCTTTTTACAATTATAAGTAAAATACCAATAATATAATAATTTATGTTGAGCCGACTTATACAATATAATTATAATAACCTTTTAAAGGTTTGACTAAAAGAAATATACAAGAATATACTCTGTAGCTACACCAAAAATATTAACAATGAGAACCACAATTTTATTGATGAGTCAACATTCACAGAGGAACAAGATTGTTTTCGTAATCAATTGAAAATGTTTTGTCATGAGTTTCATGATCCTATAGATTTTTGCATGGGTTTATATTTTTCAAAATTTTCTAATGCTCTGTT